>JANIJG010024455.1:13346-23434 GCA_024611175.1 Megaceryle torquata
GCAGAATGACATCCCTAGACCTGCTGGCCACACTGTTCCTGATACAGGCCAGGATGCCATTGGCCTCCCGTGCCACCCAGGCACCCTGCTGACTCATGTTCAGCCAGTAATCAACCAGTGCTCCCAGGTCCCTCTCTGCCAGGCCGCTCTCCAGCCACTCATCCCCCAGTCTGTAGCGCTGCAGGGGTTACTGTGGCCAAAGTTGCCAAAGTGGACCCTACACTCAGTCTTGTTAAACCTCATCTTATTGGCCTCAGCCCATTGAGTCAGCCTGTCCAGGTCCCTCTGCAGCATCTCCTGACCCTCTAGCAGATCAACACTCCCCCCAACTTAGCATCATCTGCAAATTTACTAACGGTACACTCGATCCCCTCATCCAGGTCATCAATAATATTGATGAATAATGAATACCACTGTTTTTTACCATGCCAGGGAATTATGGAGAATGTGTTGACCTGAAGCATCTTCCTTTGTGCCTCTATCAAGGCTAGTGAAGCTGATTTTATCAAGTAGTGAAACCAGACCCAAACTCCATTCCCAGAAGCTGCTGCTGTAACTGCTTTTGGCCACCAAGCAAGAGTGCTGCAGGATGTGGGGTGCACACAGAATAGTTGTCCATGATCTATCACTGTTGGCCAACCTTTGTGCTGTCTGGTATGAGAGAGTGTGTTCTTTGTGACTGTGTCTTGAGAGTCATCTGCCAGGGCTGAGTTGTCCTCTCTGTGTGCTTGAGCCTGCCCTGTAGCAGCTGCAGTTTCCATCTGAGCATCTGCTGTTGACTCCACTGAGAAAGGATGTTGACAGAGCTGCCATTGAAGAGCTGTCCATGCAGAAATATGCCTTGTAGTTCTCTGCCTGTGGGAGGGAGAAACCCCAACCGCCCATAATCTGCACTTAGCTCTGGATTCTGCACGTCCCATTAGGCAGTATTCCTAGGCAACCTATTAGGCTTCTCCTCCAAAACATTCCCCATCAGAGGTCACAATCAGCTGTTGTATCGTTGTCCCCATTGAGAACTTGGCTCAACAGTCAAGGTGCCGTGGGAGCAGTCTTTCTCTTTCTGCCAACCATTCTCTTCAAATTAAAAACACTAATCAGACTGATGATTTTCCTGCCTTTGACTGATCCTGCATTGCACAGGATTTACAGTCTTGCTTTGGCTAAATAGACCAAAAGCAGACAATACAGGAGCTAGAACTGAGTTTTCTGTCATCCCTCAGATTCTGTAATCCAGTAAATACAATTCTGGCATTAGCAGTAGAAGGCCACAGGCTTTGTGCTGATCTAACAGCTGTGAACGTTGTACTACTCTCATTAAGTACCTCAGGATGCCTATAACATATGTCTCTCCCCACCTTCAACTTGAAGAAGCCTGAAACTGTTAACCTTAGGATGCAGAGAAACACTGAAAAGGTGAACATGGCCCCAGAGAAAAGCAGTAGATTTTCTTTAGACTGTTAAACTGTTAAAACTTTAAACAGGCTAACAACATTTTGAGTTTAACTCCCTCACTTATTGCATGTCCAGCTGCAGCACTTGGGCACATAGATGGTGACATCCAGCTGAGGTAGAGAAGGGCTGGCACCAGAGCAGATTCTTAATGCAACATGGTTTTGCCTGTCAGGACCACTGTCAACTGGAAAGGGAGTAAAATTCAGCCTGGTCACTACCCCCCAGTCCTTCCAGTTGTATTGAATCAAATACTGCAACCTAGCTTTCAGATGTGGTATTTTTGCCTTGCCACTTTGGGCTCCCCCTTTTTGGATATGTTGAGAGATTCAGAACTCTCTGTAATATTCAAAATGGAAGCACCCAAGCTGTTTTTGGATGGTAACAAAAAAATTCACTACAGATTTTAAACAATATGGCAATCTGTTGATTTGTAACAAAGTAAGATTTTAAAAATACCACAAAATGGATCCGAAACCTCTAGTTTTTCTCATAGATAGCAAATATGATCTGCCATGTATCTCTTCTAGCTTTAGTATACACAATAGGCCCACAATTTTACTGTTTAAAGTTTGCTTGTACATTTATTTAGAAGAATATTTGAGCTTTTTTAAGATGATGGAACTAGTTACTGACGTAATTTCTCTCATAGCTATCACGATGTTATCATTACTAGAACTCTTTCTCCTCTTCCTTCCTGTTACCTCTACCTCCTTTGTTGTCTTGAGGGTAAATTGCAGTGATGAGCAGCTGCAGCTTCTCTAAATTCAAGCAGTTCCAGCAGGGATGAGATCTGTACGCCAGTGTTCCTGTAGCAGTTTGTTTTCTCAAGATATGATTTCAAGTGACCTGTGTCACAGGTTGGTTAGGGTGACATGACATACATATATTCAGGAGGAAACTGTGCTTCATTAAGTTAGCATCTTTGTTGATTATGAACTCCACTTACTATTTCAGTAATTATTTCCCAAGAGCTACTTCACCATTGCTTGGAATTTTTCCTGAATTAATCTGCTGAAAAAAACCTGTTCTAATTGCTTTAACATTTCAACAATCTATGCAATGGATCCGCTTTAAAAGTTCATTCAAATTTATAATTATTACCACTTCAACCACTATTATCTATTTTGTGCATTTACAATGAGGAAATGCCATAGGTAGTGATAACAGTGTTAACCCTTACCATGCCTGAACTGTAAGCAACTATATAGATGGAAATTTTTTTTTAGAATATTTTAGCCTAAGGTCGTCTACTTGGATGCAAATATTTCCTGGAATTAAAATGTACCTGATAAATAGGACATACTTCTATATGTTAGTATGACAAAAATAATTCATAATATTTTTGTAGCTAATTTCCTTTTGAGTAACTACATTCCTGTATGTTTTACTATTTTAATTGTCAAAATTTTAATTTACTTCAATGGATTCCATTCATTTCTGAGGTAGGATCAAATTATCTATGGGAGCTCCCAGATGACTGGAGGCTTGCCAATGTGACACCCATCTACAAGAAGGGCTGGAAGGAGGATCTGGGGAACTCCAGGCCTGTCAGCCTGACCTTGGTACCCAGAAAAATGATGGGAAAGGTTCATCTTGAGTGAGCTCACATGGCAAGTGCCAGACAGCCAGGGGATTAGTCCCAGACAACATGGGTTCAGTAAAGACAGGTCCTGCTTGACCAACCTGATCTCATCCTATGACCAGGTGAACCATGTAGTGGAAGAGGGAAAGGCTGTGGATGTTGTTTGCCTGGACTTTAGTAAAGCCTTTGACACCATCTCCCACAGCAGTCTCCTAGAGAAGCTGGAAGCTTATGGCTCAGAAAGGTGTACTCTTCTCTGGGTTAAAAACTGTCTGGCCAGATGGGCCCAGAGAGTTGTAGTAAATGGAGTTAAATCCAGCTGGTGGCTGGTCACCAGTGGTGTCCCCCAGGGCTCAGTTTTGAGGCCAGTCTTATTCAATATCATATCAATGATCTAGATGAAGGGATTGAGTGCTTCCTCAGCAAGTTTGCAGATGACTCTAAACTGGGTGGGAATGTCAATCTGCTTGAGGGTAGGAAGGCTCTGCAGAAGGACCTGGACCAGTTGAACTGATGGGCCAATTGTATGAAGTTTAACAAGACCAAGTGCTGGGTCCTACACTTCGGTCACAACAACCTCAGGAAACGCTACAGGCTTAGGGAAGAGTGGCTGGAAAGCTGCCCAGAGGAAAAGGACCTGGGGGTGCTGGTCAACAGCTGCCTGAACATGAGCCAGCAGTGTGCCCAGGTGGCCAAGAAGGCCAACAGTATCCTGGCCTGTATCAGAAATAGTGTGGCCAGCAGAAGGGAAGTGATCGTGCCCCTTTAGTCAGCACTGGCGAGGCCACACATTGAGTATTGGGCCTCTCACCACAAGAAAGACATGGAGGTACTGGAGTGAGTTCAGAGAGGGCAACCAAGCTGGTGAGGGGTCTGGAGAACAAGTCCTATGAGGAGAGGCTGAGGGAATTGGGATTATTTAGTTTGAAGAAGAGGAGGTTGAGGTGACACCTAATTGCTCTCTACAACTACCTGAAAGGTGGTTGTAGTGAGGTGGGCGCGGCCTCTTCTCTCAAGTAAATAAGATCAGGACTAGAGGAAATGGCCTGAAGTTGCACCAGGGGAGGTTTAGATGAGATATTAGGAAGAATTTCTTTACCGAAAGAGTAGTCAGGTGCTGGAATGGGCTGCCCAGGGAGGTGGCAGAGTCACCATCCCTGAAGGTATTAAAAAAAAGCGTAGATGAGGCACTTCAGGACATAGTGGTGGTGAGGTGGGTTTTGTATATTTTTGTGTGGTGTTTTATGTTTGGTTTGGTTTGGTTTTGTTTTCTTGTTTTGTTTAGTTTGGGGTTTTTTGTTTGTTCTGTTTTAGCTTGGTTTTGTTTCTTGGGTTGTTGTTCTTGTTTATGGTTGGATATGATGATCTTAGAGGTCTTTTCCAATTGTGACAATTCTGTGACTCTGTGATTCTGTGAAAACTCCTGTGGGAGTATCATAGAATCATAGACAGGCTTTGGCTGGAAGGGACCATAGAGGTTATCTAACCCAACCTCCCCACCATGGGCAGGGATGCCTCTCAACTAGACTAGGTTGCCCAAGGTCTCATCCAACCTAGCCTTGAACACCTCCAGGGATGGGGCATCCACAGCCCCTCTGGGCAATCTATTCCAGTGTCTCACCACCCTTGTACTGAGTAACTTTTTCCCAAGATCCAATCAAAACTTATTTTCCCTCAGTTTAAAACCATTTCCCCTCATCCTGTCGCTGGACACTCTTGTAAAGAGTCCCTCTCCAGCCTTCCTGTAGGTTCCCTTCAGGCATTGGAAGGTCCCCCCAGAGTCTTCTCTTCTCCAGCTTCATCAGCCTATCCTTGTAACAGAGTTGCTTCAGCCCCTGGATCATCTTTGTGGCTCTCCTCTGGAGTCATTCCTACAGGTCTATGTCCCTCTTATGGTGGGGGCACCAGAACTGCACACAGTATTTGAGGTAGGGTGTCACAAGAGCAGAGTAAAAGGGGAGAATCACCTCTCAGTCTGCTGGCCACACTCCTGTTGATACATCCTAGGATATGGTTGCTCTTCTGAGTCACATGAGTGCACTACTGGCTTATGTTGAGCTTCTCATCAATCAATGCCCCCAAGTCCTTCTCTTCAGGACTACATTCAACCCACTCTGTACCCAGTCTTGTAATTATGCCTGGGATTGGCCCAGCCCAGACGCAGGACCTTGCACTTTGACTTGTTGAACCTCATGCAGTTTGCATTTGCCCATTTCTTAAGCCTGTCAAGGTCCCTCTGGATGGCATCCCTTCTCTCAAGTGAGTCCACCACAACACATAACTTGGTGTTGTCGGCAAATTTGCTGAGGGTGCACTCGATACCATCGTCCTTGTCGCTGACAAAGATGTTAAACAGCACTGGACCCGGAACAGATCCCTGAGGAACTCCACTTGTCACTGGTCTCCACCTGGACATCAAGCCACTGATTGCAACAGTTTGAGTTGTGACCTTCTAGAGAGTTCCTTATTCACCAGGTGATCCATCCATCAAGTCCATGTTTCTCCATCCTAGAGACAAGGATGACATGTGGGACGGTGTCAGATGCTTTGCACAAATTAAGGTAGATGACATCAGTTGCTCTTCCTGTAACAACCAGAGTTGTAACTCTGTCATAGAAGGCAACTGAATTAGTCAGGCACAATTTGCCCTTTGGAAGCCATGTTGGCCATTACTGTACCTCATTATTTTTCATGTGCCTTAGTACAGATACCTGGAGGATCTTCTCCATGATTTTACCTGGCACAGAGGTGAGGCTGACTGCTCTGTAGTTCCCTGGGTTTTCTTTGCTTCCCTTTTTAAAAATGAGGGTTATGTTTCCCCTTTTCCAATCTGTGGCAACTTTGCCAGACTGCCATGACTTCCAAATATAATGGCTAGTGGCCTAGCAACTTCAGCCACTAGTTCCTTCAGGACCTGTGGATGTATCTCATCAGGTCCTATGGACTTGTGCACCTTCAGGTTCTCTAGGTGTTCCCAGACCTGATCTGCTCCTACCCTGGGTGATTCTTCACTCTCCCAGACCCAGCCAATGCCCTCTGTGACTTGGGTGGTGTGTCTCAAGTGGTTACCTGTGAAGACTGAAGCAAAACAGTCACTGAGGATTTCAGCCTTCTCCATATCCTCGGTAACCAAGTCACCTGCATCCCTCCGGAGAGGCCCCACATTCTCTCTTGTTTTTCTCTTTTCTCTGACATACCTGTAGAATCCTTTTCTGTTATTTTTAATCTCCTTGGCCAGGTTTAACTCCATCAGGACTTTAGTTTTTCTAACCTTATTTCTGGTTTCATGAACAATTTCCTGTAGTCATCCCGGGTTACCTGTCCTTGCTTCCACCCTCTGTGGATTCCCCTTTTGTGTCAGGAGTTCCTTGTTCATCCATATAGGCCTCTTGGCATCTTTGCCTGACTTCTTCTTTTTAGGGATGCAGTGCCTTTGAGCTTGGAGGAGATGATCCCTGAAAGTCAACCAGCTTTCCTGGGCTCCCAGTACCTCCAGGCTTTGTCCCACAGTACACCACCAAGAAGGTTCCTGAAGAGGCCAAAGTTGGCTCTTCTGGAGTTGAGGGTTTCAAGCTTGCTGAGCGCCCCCTTCTTTGCTGTCCTTAGAATCTTAAACTCCACCATCTCATGGTCACTGCAGCCAAGGCTGCCCATGAGCTTAACATTGCCCACCAGTCCCTCCCTGTTGGTGAGAACAAGGTCTAGCATGGCATCTGTCCTCACTGGTTCCTCTATCACTTGGAGGAGGAAGTTATCATCAATGTATTCCAGGAATCTTCTGGGTTGCTTATGCCCTGCTGTGTTGTCTCTCCAACTGATATTGGGGTAGTTTAAGTCCCCTATGAGGACTAGGGCTTGTGAAAGAGCAGCAACTCCTATCTGTCTATGAAGGGCCTCACTCACTTGGTCCTCCTGGTCAGGTGGTCTGTAGCAGACCCCCACTGTAATATCGCCTTCCCTTTCTTCCACCCTGGCCAATAAGCACTCAGTCTTTTCATCACCACTCACCAGGTGGAGCACCATGCATTCTAACTGTTCACTGACATAGAGGGCAACACCCCATTGTCGTCACCCCTGCCTGTCCTTCCTGAAGAGCTTATACACTTCTAATCCAACACTCATCATAGAAGTCATTCCACGATGTCTCCCTGGTGCCAATCAGATCATAGCGCTGCATGCACGCAAGCATCTTCCTGCTGCGGACATTCACATAAAGGCATTTGAGCTGGGCCCCTGATGAAGTACCTGGAGTCCCCGAAGCTGACTTACTGGTGGGTATAGCCTTCAGTTTCCCCTGTTCATTGCCCATGCTGGGCACATTGGTGTTCTCTCTGTATAGCCCTGCTGTGTTCCCATCCCCCTTCAAATCTACTTTAAAGACCTTTCATTCAACCCTGCTAGTCCTTGTCTCAGGATTCTTTTTCCCCTTTGAGACAAGCATTTCCTGTAGTCAGCAGGCCTGGGGTCTTGTAAGGTAGCCTGCCATCAAAGAACCCAAAATCCTGCCAATTACACCAGTCACATAGCCAGGCATTGATCTGCTGTCTTTTTCTGTTCATGCCCTCATCAAACATAGCTAATGGTGGGATAGATGTGCTCCTGATCCCTTCACCATTTGTCCCAGGGCCCTGAAGTCTTTCTTCATTGCTCTCAGGTTTCTTCTTGAGATTTCATCATTCCCTACTTTGAAAATCATTAACAGGTAGTAGTCAGATGGACAGACTAGGGTAGGAAGTTTTCTTAGTTTCCTTAACCCTAGCCCCAGAGAGGCAACGTACTTCCCTAAGGAGTGGGTCAGGTCTGTGTACAGGACTTTCTACGCCCCTCAGAAGCAAGTCCCCAGTGTCAAGGACCTGTCTTTTTTTTCTTTACTGTTGATGTTGTGATCTTAGGCTTGCTCCATCTTAGCCTCTGTGAATCATGCAAACTAGGAAAGCTGTCATAGCTGCCGTTGTATGGTTTCCCTTGCAGAACATAATTATCTTTAATATCTGGTTCACCCAGAGTAGCAAAATCTATTTTGTGGGGGCAGCTGGGGATGTTCAGTGGCTGCTGGAGTGCCACGCCTGCTGCACCTGGCAACAGTTTGTCTCCAGTGTCCCCTCCCTTCTAAGCCATCACATTCAGCAAGATGGTGAGAGGATAGGGAGACCTCGGTGTCCTCATTTCTGTGTGGCTGTTGGGACTGTTTCAGGGAAGATGAAGTCTGACTCCACCAGTCTAACTCCCTCTCACACTCCCTAATAGTCCTCAGCCTTTCAGCCTCCTCTTTCAGGTCTGCCACAAGGCTGAGTAGGCCATTAATCTGCTCACACCGAACAGAGGTATTGTCTTTGTAGTCATTCATTGCAAGTACAAGGCTCTGGCAGTCCTGCAGCTGGGGGTCTGAACACCTACCTGTTTGTCTAGGACCTCTCTCTCATTCACCACATTTCTTTTGCCAACAGCTTTTAGCCATGTTGCAACCATAGCTGGACTTGCCCAAGTGACCAAATTCCTGGACTCCCGAGACACACCCAGATGATGGGTGAGATGTTTAAATACCTGAGGCATTTAAATACCCTGCTGAGGCTGCAACTCCGCCCACACCTTGCCTGCCTCTCTTGCAAGACCTGCCAGCTTGGTGGGGGAGGTCACCCCCTCTGGACACATGGAACCCAGTTTTGTGTGAAAAAAGCCCTGTGCACCAAGCTCTGCTGCTCTGCCAAACTGCCGCGTGGACAGTCTGTCTCTGAAGGCTGATCTCAGTGAATGAGTAGTCTTGCTGCTATTTGCTGATGTATTCCTCTAATCCTGTGTAACCTGATGAGGGCTCCACTTTGGCAGAATAGTCAGGTGAGAGAAGAGCATTTAGTAAGTTGTTTTTTTTTTTTTTCATAGAATGGAATCATAGAATCTCAGAATTGTTGGAGTTGGAAGGGATGTCTACAGATCATCTAGTCCAACCCCACCACTTAAGCAGGATTGCCTAGAGCACATTACACATCTAGCATCTAGGCAGATTGTGGTTGGAAGAGACATTTAAGATCATCAAGTCCAGCCATTAACCCAGCACTGACCACTAAACTATGTCCCTATGTGCCACAGCTACACATCTTTTAAATACCTCCAGCGATCGTGACTCCACCACTTCCTTGGGAGCCTGTTCCAGTGCCTGACAACCCTTTCTGTGAAGAAATTTTTCCCAATATTTAATGTTAACCTTCCCTGTTGCAACTTGAGGGTGCTTCCTCTAGTCCTAGTTTGCTACATGGGAGAACAGACCAAATCCCACCTCACTACAACCTCCTTTCAGGTAGTTGTAGAGAACAATAATATCTCCCCTCAGCCTTCTTTTCACCAGGCTAAACAACCCAGTTCCCTCAGTCACTTCTCCTAAGACCCCTCACTGGCTTAGCTGCCCTTCTTTGGACACGCTCCAGCAGCTGAATGTCACAGAATGGTTTAGGTTGGAAGGGACCTTAAAGATCTTCTAGTTCCAACCCCAGCCTGATGTGGGCAGACACATTCCACCAGATGGGTTTGCTCAAAGCCCCATTCAACCTGGTCTTGAATGCATCTAGGGAGGGATCCTCCACAACTTCTCTGAGCAAGATGTTCTGGTATCTCCCTACCCTTCCAGTATAGAATTTCTTCCTACTCCCCATTTCTTTCTGCTCCCGTTCTTCATCCCAATCAGAAATCCAGTCCCTATGCATGTAACCTGAACTAATACTTCTGCATTAGGATAGTACTGTAATCAATATGTTGTTTCTGCAAAAGTTCATTTTCAGGCATCATAGTCTCCAAGACCATCTATATTGTGCCACACAAGGGACAGAGCCAGCTCAATGCTTCTCAGTGGTACAAGAAAAATGGCTTCCTCTCCTTCACTTCAGAAATGAGGAATGTGGCCAGGCCAGGGGCTGGGCTACTTCTGACAAAAAAAAAACAAAAAACCCCAAAAATATTCCTTGAAGAGGCTGTGATTCTTCACAGAATCACAGAATTTCTGAGGCTGGAATAGACCTCCAAGATCATCATGTCCAGCCTGTGACCCAACACCATGACATCA
>JANIJG010024455.1:23534-63070 GCA_024611175.1 Megaceryle torquata
GGGCTGCCAGCTTTTCCAGGAGGATGCTGTGGGAGACTTTGTCAAAGGCTTTGCTGAAGTCTAGGTAGACCACATCAGCAGCCTTCTCCTCGGTTACCAGACGGGTCACGCAGTCATAGAATGAAATCAGATTGGTTAGGCAGGGCCTTTCTTTCTGAAACCTATGCTGGCTGGGCCTGAGACCCTGACTGTCTTGTACGTGCAGATAGATGATACTCAGGATGATCTGCTCCATAACCTTGGCAGCCACCGAGGTCAGGCTGACAGGCCTGTAGTTTTCTGGATCCTCCTTCCAGCCCTTCTTATGGTTGGGCATCACATAGTGACATCCTTGTAATGAGGGGCCTAAAACTGAACACAATATTCAAGGTGTGACCTCACCAGTGCCAAGTACAGGGGCGATCTGTTTTCTTGTTTTTAGCAGCCAGATTAACCCCTATTTATATTGACTGGTATTTGTTGTTCAGTTGACCTTCTCTCTGCAATTATGCTGGACTCCTGTCTAAAAATCAGTCTTACAGTCTAGCTTTATAACCAGATTTTATTCATCCTGCAGTATGCTCTGTTGTGAAGATATGCATTGACCTTTTAAGTGATGTGGATAGGGAATTTCTTGTACTAAAGACCATCCCAAGACAAAGATAGGTTTAGTGTGTATTATGACAGCAACTATTTTAGACAAGGAATAAGAAATTAGAAGAGAAATGTAAACCTTAGTGTTGTCAATATGACCACTTAAACTAGGGATATGATAATCAGCCGTGGTATTGAACATAATGTTTTCTATAACATTAGATAATTTATTTCAATATGAAATAGATTTGGTCTGTTAATAATTATAAACAACTGTGCTTCACTCTCCTGTCCTCTTCTATCCACATAACACTGAATACCTGAAAGTCTGTCAATTAAAATACAAATAAAGAAACAATTAGTCCTTAGCAGGAGAAAAATAAGAGAAATTGCATTACTTTTCCATCCTTCCATTTCCTAGCAACAGTGTCTTCAAGTTCTATTTTGTCCATTCAAAAGTGAATAAGCTAAGCTTCACTCTTGTCCTAGCCTAATTCTGTTTCATTCTTTCATTTATTTAATTGATTTGTTGACAATTTCAGTAGATGCCATTAAGTGCCTGAGTCCTAATGAGTCGTAACTTGTGCAAAAGATTTGGAGTGAGATTTATGAGAATGAAAAATAATCATGCTGTTTAAAGTATACTGGGTAATATATTTTTCCTTATTTTTTGCTTCAGTGGTGAAATACCAGCAGCTTTCAACTGGATTTTCAACCCTATCTTTACTTTGCAACACAATTTTAGGCTTTGTTTCTCATTAAATTTTTGTATGTATAGTGTTGATCATTACTGTAAATATTTAACAGATCAGAACTTGGACCATCTCCAACACTTTGTAATATGTTTAATTCCTATGAGGATAAAGATGTGTAGCATTAAGCTAATTTAGTGTGAGGAAAAAGAACTATTTTCTACTGTTCCCCCCCCCCCAACAAGTGGAAAGAAGCTGAATAACAGTGTCTTTGTAAGAAACCATAGAAATAGAGTAAGCTGTGTGTGAAATATGGAGTAAGATACAAGAAGTCTAAAAGGTAATCTAACTTCTTGTACACCATTCTTTAAAGGGTCTTGGTTAGAGTAGGGACGAGCTGTACTTATAGGCATTTCGTCTTGTGTGTATTTGGTGTGTGGGCAGACATGATTTATAAGGAGAATGCCTGTAATGTGAATATGTCAGGCTTGACATGCTGAAACCAGTGAGGAAGGATACCTTGAAGAGCAGAAGTTCTTTGATCTAATAGATACTTTGAAAGGTGGTGGTTTGGAGTATTCTAAACACTAGCTTTCACACTCTTTCACCATTGTCATGACAAAACATTTCACATATAAGATACCAGACAGAAGTTGTCTAAGTATTTTTAAATATTTTCATTCATAGATGTATACTTTGCTCTTATAGTACAGTAAAAACATAAAAGTGGTGCCTCGTGGGCACAGCAGCTGGATTTATTGCTTGGCACTTGAAGGACTTAGCTTTGCATTCTTTCTTTCAAATTGAAAACATTGTTAAATTATATAGTGAACTATTGCTTAACAGTCACAAATATAATGGGAGAAAGTAATTTTTAAAAAAGGAAAAACCTGCTATGGGTGAGGTGTCAGCTCAAGAAAAAAGTTTCTGCTTGATATATATGATATGCAGCATGTATATCTCTTCATGCTGCATCCACTCTAAATGTATATACTTTAAACCTCTACTTTTGTACACTGTTACTTATTGGATGCAAAGGATGGAACACATACTGCCTTTGGTAGACTTAAATGTCTTAGTAATGGTTTCTGCACTCACAAAGAAACTCAAATTTCACTTGACTGAAAAAATAATACTGGGAAATACCTTTTACAGATAGTTAGGTTGTTTGGGGGAAAGAAGTTGTTAAGAAAAATTAAAGCCATTGAAATGTCTTGTAATATAGATAAGGCCCAAAAAGTGCTTACTGCATTTTAGCTTTTTTTGACAAGAGCTTTTCACATATTTTTCTGAATATCCATCATCATTACAGGCTGGGCAGAATTTTGCTGTGGTATATCACTGTTATTTCTCCAAATGCATTAGTATCATGCCAAATAAATGTCCTGGTGGACACCAAGTTGACCATGAGCCAGCAATGTGCCCCTGCAGCAAAAAATGGCAAATGGTATCTGGGGCTGTCCTAAGCAAAGTGTTGCCAGCAGGTCAAGGGTGGTGATCATTCCCCTCTGTTCAGCACCGATGAAGCCAGACCTGGATGGATCACTGTGACTCATTCTTGGCTCCCCAGTACAAGATAGACATAGACATATTGGAGAGAGTCCAGAGAAGGGCCACCAAGGCAATTAAGGAATTGAAGCATCTCTACTATGAGTAAAGGCTGGGAGAGCTGTGACTGTTCAGCCTGGAGAAGAGAAAGCTCTGGGGGGGGTCTCATCCGTTTATATAAATACCTCAAGGGAGGGTGCAAAGAAAACAAGAGCCAGGCTCTTTTCAGTGATGCCCAGTGACAGGATCAGAGGCAGCAGGCACAAACTAAAATACAGGAGGTTTTCTCTGAACATCAGGAAGCACTTTGTTACTGTGAGGATGACCAAGCACTGGCCCAGGTTGCCCAGAGAAGTTGTGGAGTCTCCAGCCTTGAAGGTATTCAAAACACATCTGGACACAGTCCTTAGCAACCTTCTCAAAGTGGCCCTTCTTGAGCAGGGGAGTTGAACAAGATGACCTCCAGAGGTCACTTCCAGTCTCAACCATTTTACCATCCTGTGAAGATGCCTGCCATGCATGGTTAGGGCCTGTGTCTGGTCTGGTGTATCCAGGCATCTTAGCTTCTTACACTGGGATAAATATTTACTCCTTTTTTACAATTTAGGCAGCTGACATTCTAGGCACATGAGCAAAATCATAAAGCATACTGTGAACTAACAAACAGTCATGATCTGTCATGAATTCCCAACAGGAAAAAAAAAAAAAACAACCTGACTGATGAAACTATTTGAAGCCAGCCCTTTCATTGGCCTACCTGTTGTGGTAGTGTCCTTTTGCTGGAAGTAGAGAGTAATTTTCTTGTTACAAAGGGAATTACTATGAGACCTCAAAAGGTGTGCTGTGAGATAGCACGCTGTCTCAAGATAGCTATTTTAGTCACTTGACAGAGTGGTGTAATCAAAAGATTATGCAGTAACAGCAAGACTGTTGATGCATGTTCACTGCCACCACTTACTTTATGCTCTTGATAAACGATTGAGCAGGGCAGCCTGCGGGGACAGTGTGCACAGTGCAGCAGGATGCCCAGATCTAGTGATGTGGATTGAGGACAGAACTTCTGAGCTTTCATGCCTGCTGTCACACACTTCCTTTTGCTGGTGTGGCCATCACTTCTTTTCTCCCAGTTGTAAAACGGAGTATTTTCTTCCCACCGTGTTGTAAAGATTCGTTAGTTGACATTTAGAAGGAGTTTCAAAGAGAGGAGTTAATAGGACAGTCTTAAATCTAAGACATGAGAGAGCACAATCTATTTGTTTCTTATCTGAGCAATCTCACTGATGTCAGAGAGACAAATTCCTTTTCTAAGCTAGGAAGTGAAATCCTGAGAGGTGAAAAACCTCTGCAGCTTGCATTTCAAAATTTGATTTAAAATCTATCTGACCATGATTTCTGAGCTGTGGCACAATGAATTAAATCAAAGTAAGGCAGCTGAATATGTGACTTGATTTTCTTTACTGAGTGCTCAACAGCTGTCACTAAATTCTAGAGGAAATGTGCAAAGTCTTCTGTTTGTGGGGTTTTAGATTATTTTTTGTTTTGTTTTGAATTAGATCACTTAAGCAGCTGCTTCAAGAATGGGCTTAAGAAGTTAACTTTGGTTATCTTGGCTTCTCAGAATATTAAAAAAATTAAGAAGTGCTTTCATTATATAGGGTAGTCATAATGTGCCCTTCCCTGAAGACTTCAGCCATAAACTCTTATAAGCAGGACTTAATATCAAATGAATAGAGTCTGCAGCTACAGCAGGGTTTGAAAGGCAAAGAGTAGTGTCAATAGGTGTAATTCAAAGTTCACTGAAATCAGTGGGATAAAAAAAGTACTTTTTATTAAGTTCTGTATTTTAGCTAGAGCTTTACAAATGCATATACACCGAGATTAATTTTAAAATTAAATATCTAATGACAATGTCAAAGAACTTTTAAATCATTATTACATATTTCTGAAAAGTCAGGTTTATAAATAAATTATAAATGAAAAGAGGACTTTATTAGAATGACTAAATAGCTGCTTTAGTATGTAGGGCTTGACTAAGGTAACCTATGCAGGGCTTGTGCAAATAACAAGAAGCCTAACACCACAGATAACAAGAAACTGTAATGCCACAGGAGACTTTTTGTCTTCAGTGTCCACCAGCAGAAACCCCGTGGATGCCGAAGCTGACCGTTCAGTGCCCAGGTCTACTGTGACTACAAAAATAACACACATTGGATTTCATATCCCATTGGGATTGCACAGAAAGTGCAGCTTTATGTGTCTCTTTCCCAGCCCTCGTGTAGGAAGCGGGGAGAGGAGCAGCCTGCCTTTTGGGCTGCCGGGCCCCCCCATTAACCTCCAGATTGTTTCATTGCAGCTGTGCTGAAATGTATTCCGTACACCAGCTGTCGGCCTAATGTAACTTGAAATGGGCTGCTGTAATAAACCATTATCAAAGCACTTGAGGAGAATGTGAGCCTTGACCTTATCTGGATAATTATCTAATAGAGTGCACAGAGTGATCCCTTTAATTGGTGTTGTCACCCTTTACAGCCATGCTAGAATGTGCTGTCTTGGGCAGTTACCCATTCTTAGGGTGTCCTCGTACTTTTTATATCAACGTCTCCATTCTAGTTCCGTAGCTTTTGCTAGAGTTGAGTGTCACACAATGGGTTTTATTGGGAACATTTAAAAAATTCTGTTGCTTAAATTCCTTGCTAAGTTGACTCCAGTCAGTTCTTGACGATTACTGATCTTTTAGACTTGTTATGTCAGAAATCCCTGAACAATATAACAAGCTTAGGTGATGGTCAGCAGCCCGTCGAAATGAAGGTCCACTTGGTCAAGACAAGTTTTTCAACCCTTCATGACTCACTTTCGTCATTCAAGGCAATTCTAGGACACAAATTTACACATCCTCCTTACCAGACAAAACCAAATCTTTTTTTTTACATAGGGTTCAGCTGTACATCTGTAACAGTTAGTTTCCTCTGGTTTGATGAATGGGGGCAGAGAAAAGGACCCAAACAATTTCTCATTGAGTTATTTGTTCAAGAGCTTTGAACAACTTGGGGTTTTGATGTGCAAAGAAGGCATTTGCTACAGATCTGTATGTGTGAATGGGAGGGGTACTTTTTAAGTCATTCTTCTGTCCTGTCTCTCAACTGCTTTCAGTTGCTAGTTCATGTAGTGAGGGAGGGAGTGGCACTCCTCCTTGAACAGCAAAATACATTATCAGTTACTATTACAGAAACTCACAGTTTTTGGATCATAAATATTCTTCCAGTGTTCATGTGTTAGTCAGATAAATATGCTTATGTGTAATTTAGGTAGAACGTAACTGAAATTTACAAAGCCAGTTTATAATTTCTGACAGAATTATCTCACAATCTGTACTGCTGTCATGTTTTTGGTCTATATTGGATTCTGAAGGGTCAGAATGTGGAAAGCAAAATCCATGGTTTTAACATATGTTCTTTTCTAAAAAAATACGTTGGACAATTTTTTACTGAATAATTATGATACTGAAATAATACTATTTCATTTTTCACCTTACCAGGAAACCCTGCTCTAGTCTGTCCTCTTGGATTTTTTGCCTTCTATGTCTCTCAAAATCAGGTACCCAGAAGAAAATGGATCAATATTCTCATTAAAGATGTGTATGATTTTTTTTTCATGCTCTAGGCAATTCTTTTCTTAATATATGATGAAAATACTCTGATCATTCCTTCATGATGGCAAATTCATGTCAGTATAAGTTACTTCTAGTTAATTACTATATTTTCCTAATGAATACTTTAATCCACTATATTAATACACTGAAATACTAGCAGATTTTCACTTGCACACAGTGAGAGAGATATTTCAGATGTGAATAGCAACTCATATTTCAGGGTTTGAGAAGAATGGAAACTGAACACACAGCAGATTTTTAAAAGCATTTGTTGATAAAAAAAAGGCCTGTGATTTTTTTCACATGCATATAAATGAAAATACAATGCAAAGTTTTTCATTATTTCAATACAATAAAGATTTAAAATATGGCAAACAAATCCATTGTGCCAGCGCTGTAAAAATAAAGTAATTGTATGAGTGAGTAGTGATGTAGGTCAATTCAGCTCCTCTCCATATTCATTGTGACAGTTACTGAAATAGCTGGAGGTGGAATGGTTACTGATACACTCACTATACTGTATTTAGAGTTGTAGATGCTATGGCATCAAAAGCAAGACCAATGGGAGCACTTAAAAGGCTATTGGCAATACAGAGGTTGAAATTTATCCTGAGAGAAGAGGTAATGAATCTCATGGATTTTGGTGTTGAGACACAATTGACAAGGCAGTGGTTACTAGATGTTTATCTGATTTATTATTTCTTGTTGCTGTTGCTGTTAAGACACTATTTCTCTATTCCCCAGTTCTTCACACTTTCCTACTTTATGGGCTACATAATACATAAAAATGTCTGCATACTCAGATATTACTGTAAGAGAGATCATTTAACCCCATATAAATCATAATCCTAAACTTCCTTGTTACACTGATTAAGCAACCAAGGATGAACATTGCCATGCTAGGAATTGGGCAGACAGAAAGTAGTAAAGAGTTCCTGTCCTATCCTGAACAGTTTACTGGCTGTGCAGTTAAAGCATACATAGCATGAGGGGTGCACCAGAGTAATAGAAGAAATATAAATATAAAAAAATATATATATTATATGTATATATATAAATATATAAAATATAAACCTCAGTAATCCTATTTTCAGTGAGAAAGTAGCTGGATGGAGACAAACACTGAGAGGGAGAGAGATGACAGTAGAAAGAGAAAAACACAGGGTGATAAAGGTGTGGGGTACAGTGAAGGGAGCTAGGACAGGCCTGGTCTGGCTACTATTGCACGTACCATTTGGGTTGTTATTTATGTAATTTTCCCTGGGGGAAAAGAGGGAGAGTTACATGAACTGTAGTAATTGTTACTGGACTATATATTTATCTAATGGAAAATAATAATTTCTTAACACTGCATGTATACAGGAATAAATTCACTTGGAAAATGGACTCTTTTTTTTTTTTTTTTTTTTTTAGCACAGGCCACAATTTCACAAGTATGAAATAATACATAAGCCATTACTAGCAGAACTGGGATATTCTCAGAACTACTTCTTCTGTGGAAGTAAATACTGTACCTTAGAAACAGATAACCAGATACCTGAAAGGGGTGCAAAATTTCTCACCTCACATCAAGTCTGATGCCTAGCAGACAAATTTTTCATTGCTGCAGATTTGTATCTCCTTACTGAGTAATCCAGTATGGCTGAAAGGCTGTTTGGGAATATTGTAACTAAAGGGCAGCTAATGTTTGTAGTTAAAGGTGAGAAAGGGTAAGTTTCATGATGATTTATTATATTTGGAGCTGCACTATGCAGTAATCAGTAATCAAGATGGATTGTGAATCATATATTATATTAATATTATTGTAAAAGATCATGTTCTTGACTGTAATTCCTTCTTTACTACAATTTGTCTGAGAAGTGAGGAAAAACATTTAATCTTTACTGTCATGTAACAAATACAGATTGTAGTTTTACTAAGATCTGTATTTCATGATCATAACTCTAGAGCTAGCATATGCAGCTAAGGTAGCTTGAAACTTTTGGTCAAGGTCCAAGTTAAATTCCACTTAGGCCCTGTACCCCAAAAGTAAAATCAAGCGTGATTTTTCTTTTGTGTCGGTTATAAGTTATGCTGCCTTAATCTTGCAGCTCTTCAGATCTTCCTGAGCCTTCTGTTGCGAGATAAAAGAAAGGTTTGACATTGACTTGACTTTCAGATAACTCAGGTTTTAGCAGCATGTAGGTAAGATTTTTAAATGCACTTGAATAAAATTGGTACTTTGTGCTAATTCTCATTAGAGGATTAAACTATAATCTTTTTATGAAGTTATTCTTTATAAAGTTATTTTTATCAAGTTATTTTTAATTGACAGAAGAAAAAAAATAGAGGAACTCAACATAGAGGAAAGCACCATTATTCAGAATCTTCCAACCAGGAAATTATTTATCTACTTTGAATATAAAACCCCCAGTAATCTATATCATACATAGAGCATGCTAGGCAAACTGTATTAAAATTATTTTTTTTCTGGGTCCTCTAATAAAAATTTCACCTGAAACATACTTCAATTTCTTGGGTCATTATTCTTCATAATATGGGAATTTTGAGTGTGAAGAGGAAAAGTGTTGTATTTTCTTCCTTTTTCTTTCCAACTTCATTTGTGAAAACTGGCATAATTTCAACTGCTGATCCAGATTTATTCCATAAGAGGGTGAAAATCTACCTACATGCAACAGGGCAGTGAAGGGGCTGTTGAAGAATAAACCAGCAAAGCCCCGTGATGTAAAGATTTTGGGTTTTCCTTGAAAAACAAACATTGTTTTTCAGAAGTATCCTGTACAAAGGTAACCAGATATTTCATAGTGGTATTCTTTTCTGTTGTATTGAGTTGCATAAGCTGTTTTTATCTTACCTTTTACCCTACTGTGATAAAAATCACCCAGTGATTCACCCAGTCTAGTCCCAGTAGTCCATGTACTGTCCTGGAAGGATGAAAAAGAAATAGCTTCCTTTCTGAAAAAGCAATGTGATTTGACTAGCCTCACATGGTTACGGATAAGGGAATGGACTAGCTCAGGAAGGAGAGTTGCAGTGGTTAAGTGACAGGGATGAAACTATAAAGCTCTGTGCTTCTTTGTCAGGAGGAGAAAGGAAGCAGCGCTGGAACTAAAAAAGCAAATGGTGATGTTGGAAAAAGACTAGGAAGGAAACTGATTTACCAGGGAGGGGAAACAACTTCAAATACTTCAAATGCTGAATTAGAATGATTTTGTGCTTATTTAAATTCTGATGAGAAGAACCTGAATTGTTGTATTCTAATAATAGTAGATAGCAGCCCCAGTCAAATATTTTATTTAGAAAGCAGCAATCACCTCATGGAAAATATGTGGTATATGTATGGGTATTAAAAACTGGGCCCAGTGAATAAGATAATTGTGAGCTAGTTTAAAAGTGATATAAAATGATGGCTATTATACTAGTAGATAGCCTTTACAAATAGTAACTTGCTATTGATTGCTATATAGTTATTTCCCATTTGAAAATCCAGTCACAGTGCTTTTTTTGTCTTCAAGCTTAATATACTGTTAACAGGCCATATAAATCTACTGAATTAAAAGATATTGTGTACAACAATTTGTTTTAATTACGAAATACCACATGTTCTATTTAACTGTGGCTTTAATGAATGGCTATTTAATTAAGGGCTTTAAATCAGGTAATCAGTTTGCATCGCTGGGCAACAACTAATCAGTTTATAACATGCAGTTGAACGGTCAAAAGGAGCAATAGACAAACCTTTCCCTACTAGTGTTTATTCTCTAATTAAATAATCTGGGCTCCAGGGTATATATAAAACAGGGAATAGATGATAGGTGGGAAGGATGCCAGAGGAGGATACTTGACAGGGCTTGATGAAGTCATGAAAATGTTGGTAGAGGCTTTTCATGAAATTCACTGTATAAGCTGTAGCAATGCACTGTGTACACTACACCACATTTGGAAACAGAGTGTCTCATACCTTTGCCTACCTTTAGCAAATACATTACAATTCTAGTCATGAGAAATCGTTGGCTATAATAAAAAAGAAGACATCAATTGAGATTTTCTTTCTGTGATAATATGCAGGTCCTTTTTTTTTAATTTTTTTTTTTTTCACGTTTGTCTTTTCTTTCTAGCTCTATGACATCTTAAATGTTTTCTGGCTGAATGAAATTGCATACATATTTCCATGAAAAACCTACTGTTCACATCAGTACCCTTCAGAACACATGGACTAATTGAGTATACTCACATCATAAGGGCGATACACCTTCTAAAGGTGCAAACTCAAGCAAAAAAAGGTTTTTCTATCTCCTAAGTCCTCCTACATACTTGGGTTTATGACTATAAACAACTGTCTTAATATGATGTTCCTTTTGTGATCCATTCAGGTTTTGAATTACTAGATTGTAAGGGCAAAGGGGGGCTTTCTGATAGTCCGTGATGCATTTGTAGGCCATAAGATTTTAACCAACAGTCCTACTATTTGTCTCAAAAGCTGTGGCTGAACTATTAAAACATTTATTTTTTTGTTAAAGGTTTATTTCTCAGCTTGTCTTGCATTCCTTCAGTTGAGCCTAGATGAACTGTCAACTAAAGAGCATTTCCTTCTCATGTAGACCCTATTTATATATCATGGCTAAAGCACCTCATACTGTACTGCAAGTAATAATTCAAAACGAGTAATTCCTAAAGGTTCAAAAGAATTGTTTGAGCAATGACAGTGGTTTGTAGAGTGTTCTAGTTCATCTGAGGGACCAAAACCTGGCATGATTCTGAACTGAATATGAGGAAGTATCATGGATTTGGTTATTAGTTTTACCTTTATAGCTTTCAGATTTCATAAACCAAATTGAAATCTGGTACACGCCTCATGCATGTGAATCTTTTTTTTTTTTTTTTCCTGTTTAGTGTTTGTCCAGTATAGGTTTTGCATTTAGACTTCAAGAATAGATTTCTTCTCTCCTCCATGAGAAAACAGCTAAGTTACCATGATAGTACATATATGCAAGACACAAAAGACATACTACATTATAAGTAAGTGGAACAATATTGGATGTATTAAAGTTCTTTTACTGTGGTCCTTTCTTTGTGCCTTACTAATGAAGCATTACTCTTCCATTTCCTTTTCATTTTGATGAGGCAGAGGAGGATGATTTTTTTTCTGTGTGGGAGTTTTGGAAGGGTGGATTAGAAGGTTTTGTTTTGCTGTTCTTGTAGGTACAACTTCAAAATACGTATTTCTTCATAACAACACCTGCACAAGATACTACATCTTTACAGTATGCTGACTAAAGAAATTTTTTTTCAGGTTTATAGCTATGTTTGATTGGGTCTTCTGTCTTTACTTTCTGCTCAGATTACAGTTTCAATTTAACACATTCAATGACTATTTGAGTGAATTATAAAAATGGGAAGAAATGAAGATGAGATGGAGTTTTGAGTTTAGGTAAATCATACTTAGATTTAATTTAAAAACAGCTACTATTGTAATTCTGCTTAATATGAGCCCAACAGCATCTGTAGTTGATGAATTGTATTGGTGATTATAAGACCTTTCACTGTCTTACTGGACAAACATTTTACAGTAAGGACTACCTATAGATGGCACCAAGAGTAAATACTACAGGAGCTGCAGAGGAAAAGCCATAGCTGTAGAATCCAGCATAGTTGTGATTGTACAGAAGCAGTATTCAATGACTTCCTGAATAGTTTTTCAGTGGTACAGTATTTTTGTTAATTCTTATTGGAAATAATTGAAAACTGTCTTCTGACCTCAGCTAAATATAGAAATTGGGTACTGGATTCAGGAGATATTTGGCCTAAAAGTCCTTTGGCTTAAGTGTTGTCTTTCTAGTCTGTTGGTCTTTTAACAGTTCTGGAGAACACACCTTCTCCAAGCAGAGGACAATGACGTCTCACATCTCTCAAGTCCTATGTATGCAGCTGCAGAAGATGCAGGGCTTTAACATTGCTCTAGATGTTCTTCCTTTCTCCCAGCTGCATGGTGATTCTCCTGCTATGGGCACCAAAACCTTTCTAGGGGAAAGCAAAGGGGTGCTGAGTTATGTCAGGGATGCTCTTGGCACTGTAATGTTTCTTTACGGCTTTTTGCCCCCCACTGTGTGCAATGAAATGCTTTGAGATGTGCTGGAAAACAGCATCACTTTTTGAGGCAGTATGGCCCTGGGTGTCTGTGGTTAGTACATGCATCACTATGCTTTTGTTGTCAGTATTTTTGTCCAAACTGGCTCAGCATATCCAGTCATAAAGCTTGCAATACCAATTGGAAGCATCAGCATCATTAATAATGTTATGTTACTATCCATCTTCCACTCCAAAAGTAATAACCAAGCAAAAAACTGTGAGTCCAAACTGCACAACAGAGTCTGTCCCAGCATTCCTCACCTTCATAAGTCAAAGTAACATGACATTCCATTCAATGTAAAGAGAAGCCAGGCTGAGAATAGAGCAGGACTCTGGAGATCAGTATGGAGATGGAAAGCCCATATTACAAGTTTTCCTGTTATGGCTTGGGTAAGGTGGAAAACAACAGTATTAAGGCAATGCAATGTGTGAAATAAAAAGGACTAAAACTTTACAAGGTAACTGGTAACTATTCTAATTTTTAAGTTTATCTTTAAATATTCAGTTGTAAAATAATAAGCACAGTATGGCTCAAAAATGAAAAGAAGAAAAAATGTTTAAAGACTTCAAAAATTTTGCACAGTGCTGTTGGAAGCTTTCTTAAAAATTAAAAGATCTCTTGATCTGAAACTACGAGTGTATTCTGAAAGTAATCTTTCAGCCATCCTTCATTTAAAAGGTGTGACTGAAGTGGTTTTTCCATTGCAAGTGTTAGTATTGCTAACTCATGTGTAGCACCGTGCTAAGTGAATAATGTTAGAGGTAGAGGTAGATAATAATGAAATTACACCCTTCTATTTTTAATTTTTTCCTCCAGAGAAATAATAATGCTTTCGGTCTGATATGAGCTGATAAAGGCCAGAGGCCCTGATTCAGCATAGGAATTATCACCACTTCTCTCATTTGTATGAAAATGCTTTTCTCTATGTGGAAGTCAGGAGACTTTAGAAGTACGTGTTTGTAAGACTAATTCGCAGACCTTAGATTTTTGCACTTTCCCTATCCTTTACTATGACCTCAGTCTTTATTAAGTCTCATTTACTTTAGCATGCAGGAAAATAAATATGGAGATACTCTAATAGAAACAGGAGGCAGAAAAATAGCTTCAAAACCTTAGGTCACAGAAAGTCAGGGAAAAACGAAGCAAACAAAGACTTTCTGCAGATAATTTCCCATTCAGTACTGGATGCTGCCTACCTCTATACCTATGTCTTTGGTCCATTAAAAGTACCAGCAGCCATCAAGAGACAAAAACCCCAGAAAAGGCCTTGCCTCTTCTGAATGACTGAGATTTACTCATTCATGTTCTTCTCCATGATGTTCCACAGTCTTTGGTGTAAGGTTCCCAAAATGATATACCCTACAGAAGGATGTTGCTTGTGAATTCTGAAGAGTTCAAGGAATATAGCTGACATCTAAGGCAGTGTTTCCAAGTTGTCATCCTGTTCAGTGAAAGACTACCCGTGAGCAAGGCAGCCAGCTCACCTCCACGAGCACTTGCTCACGATTTCCTGTAGTAACACTAACAGTGAATATCCCACAGGCTGTAGGAGCTGGGGAAATAGCCTCTCAGGGCTCTACACTCTCCTTACTCACTGCTTTCAATTAAGTTCCCACAGGCTAAGTAATTTGTTTTAGGCTTATGAAGTAGTGTGAATTAATCTCCAGGCTGACTTTATTCTACTACTTACTGCTAAACAGCTGGCAAAAGACATTTCTTTTAACTGAACCATTCCTTGTTTTCTCATTGTCTTCAGTAATATGAAGGAGCAGAAATGTGAACATGATTATCAATTATGATTATTACTTATTTACATCTGCTTGAAATTATATATGCTTGAGAAGTCTGCTTGTTTTACTCAGTATGCGAAAAATCTACTCATTAAAAACCAACAACTTTTTGGTAATTCTTTTGGTACTTCTTGCTGTATTAATGTGGTCTGTAAGAACATGGTATTTTGAGGTGGTTGTCGTATATTATCTGCTGGAAAGCTATACCACTACAGCTCTAACTAGTATGTATAATATTCTGTAAGTTCTAAGACCAAGGTCTAACTTCTTTCCATGATCATTTATTCTGAGGTTCAAGGCTTATTTGCATTGATTTTTTTTTTTTTAATTTTGTTGTTGTTGTTGTTAAAATAAGTAAAGGCCAAGTTGCGTGCTGTTTAAGCTGTTTGAGTCAGTTAGAATCAGTCCTTTTGTTCTCCAAAACAGCTCCAGCTGATATATGTGGGACATGGCTGCATGTGAGTGAGATCAGAACTGTTCTCCCTTGGTCACAGGGAATGCAACTCTGTCCATAAGTGGGAGAAAACCAGCATGTACCAGTTTAGGGGGTTATTTAGTGTAGAAATGTGCAGTAGACATCTCCTTCATCATCATGAAGGAAATTTTAAAGGTCATTTCACAAAAAGCATCCAGAATATGTTCTCATTAGGAGGGTTAACTTTTTTACTCTAGTAAGGCATCCTGGGGAATGTGTTGCTACCTTTCCTTGCCTGCTCCCAGCAGATATTTTGAACCTAGGCTAGGGTCAACATAAAGTAACTTTGTATCTTCAAGTTTTTAGAGATAATATGGTCCCCATATCATGATTAGTTCTTAGACTGAACAGTTTCTTAGCTATCATCAGGTAGTTTCCGTTAATGTTTTCTACACGGTATATTGACTTGATTAACTGGTAGCTATAAACATATCTCATGTGTGCAGCTACTTGAAAAGCTTAGGAACAGATTTTGAATTTAACACTCACAGGCAAGGTGTAAAGGCTGACAGACAGCTCAGCGTGGGTCAGGGCACAAGCAGAAACGCTTGCAAAATGTGTTGCCAAAAAAAGAAAGGAGAAAATAAATTTGCATCTCTGCATGGGAAGAGGCAACAAACAAAATTCTCTTGAAATTTGTGAAAGGGGAGAAGGAAATAGCGTGGTGAAGCACTCTGTGAACAGAAAAATAATTATCCAGTAAGTTGAAGTTACTCACGGCTGACTAGGCAGGTAAAGGTGGAGTGAAGGATATTGTAGGCAGTGCATTGTCACCTTTCAAAACCAAAAAAGATTCTGTAAGACTGCACCGTGCCTGGGGAGGACACTGCCCTGCCCATGCTGTAGGTATCCTCTCCTTCCTCCCTTTGCAGCTCCAAGCCTGCTGCTCCCTGATTGTCACTGGGGCCAGCATTGGCTGCCACAGGCCAAGCTGAAATGGAGCTCCTGGGCTCATGGGCAGGGGTGCAGGTCCCCAGTGGGCAATGAAGGTCTGGCTTCCAGGCTGAATGAAAGTGCTTGGGTATTTTGGGGGCATGGAAGGTTTTTGGGGTGCTATTTGCCTTGTGCCATATTTTGAAATGTAAAAAGGCAATTAGAAAGCGAGATTTAAAAACTTATACTGCTGCTCTTGATGCTTACTACACTATGAGCAATTGACAATGTGGTCTCCAGTAGCGTGTGCAGAAAAGGCAGTAGGTGTTTTTTTCTCCCCAAAATATTTTCAGGTTTGTTTGAGGACAGGCAGAGAGATAACATGCCAGTAGAGACAATAGCGTGTTTGTGGAAGTTTACTGGGATTTTTGTGGGTTTTTTTCTTAAGGGAACTGGACTTAGCCTAAAGAGGGGGAAGTGAGAAAAGTGAAAAGGAAGGAAAAGGTAAAGGGAGAGATTGAGGAGAGAGGACCAAAATGATGGAGCTGCAGAGTGAAGACACAGCATGGAAAGGCCATTATCTAGAAGTAGCACTGGTAAGTTCTTAGAGTGAATGCATGACTGACTGGACAATGTTAGCAGAAGTTTTAAGCCACTTAATTGGTCTGTTAATCACTGTCCAAGTTGCTTTCTCTTGGGCATGCATAACAGTGTGTCATGGTTGAAGCCCCGCAACAAAACACAATGCAGCTGTTCACTCTCTCCTACCTCCCCCTCTGGTGGGGTGGGGAGGAGAGAATACAACTTGAGGGCTTGAGGGTCAAGAAAAAGGGCGGGGGGCTCACCCAATAATTATGGTCATGGGCAAAAGACAGAATTGACTTGGGGAAACAAAATCACCACTAATTCACTGAGTCAGAGTAGGATGGTTATAGATATAACAAGATCTTTAAACTCCTCACAGTGCTCTCCTGCTTTGACATGCCATCCCTCCCATTGGAGGACAGTCCTCCGCAAACTTCTCCTACCAGCATGGGGGTAGGAGTGGGTTGCAATCTTCCCAGCAAAGGACTGCACCAGTGCAGACCTCCCTCAGGGTCATGGCCTTCTTCAGTATCAGTCCCCTGCTCTGGCATGGCATCCTCCACAGGCTGCAGATGAGATTATTCCACACCGTTGATGTCTAAGGGCTGCAGGGGCTCAGCCTGCCATTTCATCATGGACCAAAGGGGAATAGCTTCTCTGATGTGCCTCCCCCATTCTTTCCTCACTGACCTTGATGTTCACGTGGTTGTCTCTGTCAGGTCCCAATCCTCTCCCAAAGAAAAGATCTCCTAAAATAAAAGAACTCACCCAACAGATTTTTACCCTTTTAAATATGTTATCTCAGAGGCATTGATTGGCTCAGCCTTGGTCAGAGGCAGGTCTGACTTGGAGCTCGGGATGCTTCTCAAAGCTTCTTATGGGAGCCATGCTAGTAGTCTCCTCCCAAGATGTAAAACCCTGCCGGATACAAAACCAACACACAGTGTTTCTTCAGTTTTGCATCATTTCTAAAATAATGTTCTACAGATAGAATTAGAGGCCTTGAAAATTTACTATGATAGTGTATGAGCATAATTACATATCTTCCTGTTCTACAAAGTCATTATATCCTTAACAAAATACGAAACAAGTGCACTGTGTGCTTTTTGGAGAAAAAAAATCCTCATACCTCTATCTTCATCTGATTAAAAGGATAAATTAAAAACCCAGTAGTCAAGCAGTCATGATTGTCTCAAACAATTCTCTGAAGTGGATTTATTTTGTAGCTGATATGATTACTGCAGCAAATGAAGGTTAATGTGCTTGTTGCCCCAAAAGTAATGGTGGGTGCAGCCATTAACAAGTGGTTCTTTCTCTTTTTTGTGAGTATAGATTCAATCCCTGCTTTTTATCTGCTCTCCTTTCCTCCATCAGCTTCCACGACTCCTTCCAATCAAGCTAACTTTTTGCATTTCTGGCAATCATTCATCAATTTATTCTGAGAACTACCACAGCCAATACAGAAAGCCATTAAATCTATATAACAGGTTAATCTCAACTAATAATTACTCATTAATCTTGCTGGAAATACACATTTTCTTCAGACCATTGCCAAGTCACAAGCCTCAGAAGAAAGAGAGGTATTTAATTTGTTTGGGGTTTTTTTAAAGTTTGTTAATGACAAATTCTGGCTGACACATTGAAAAATTAGGTCCACTGTGCTGGGGTGCATTCAGTTTAAAAAAATGATTAACTATATGCCAAGCTGTCAAAGAAATTTTGCATGAAAAAAAAAAGGAGACTTTGTTAACATTATGTCTGTGCCCAGCAGTTTCATAATGCCCATTTTACATATACATGTTAAAAAAGAAATGAGCATTTTCAAAACTTGAGTTTTGAAACTATCAAAAGAAGCACGAAACAGCTTTTCACTCCATCACCCCTCCTCCAATTTTTGTCTCTGTATCTTTAAAACCACTTTTATTTTCCCTCTAAAATTTTAGTTGCATCTGCTTGCTCATTGAACTGAACACAGACTTGGCTTTCCTGAGGAGCTCCTCCTTATTCTTGCCCTCCCATCAAACCAGGGCTACATCCTGGGAGACTGTTTTCCAGTGCAGTCAGATTTGCTGACACAGGTGGGTCATAGCCTAGGATGATTTAGGACTCCCAAACTTGCTAAATAATTCAACCTGTTTTATGGCTATTTGCTTAATATCCCATTTCTGCAGAGTTGGTAAAGTGTCTGACAAAAACTCAAATTGATTGTGCAGCTTCACTCTGTTGAACTTAACTTCTGCTGCTTCCTAGTGCTGCTCTAAGTATATCTTCACCTCTGATTGATTTTCTTAATTCAAAAATTGATGCTAAAAGTCTTTTCTAATGAAAAGCATGTTTGTCAATACTCTCCACTCCCTTTATGGATTTCTGTTACATTTTAATTTTGATTACTAGCTCCTGACCTGTTTATATTCTGGTTTGCTTGAATATCAAATCTTTGTTCTCCAGAGAAAAATGTGATCATCACATTTACTCTCATCTTCTCTATCACAACCTGCTCTTTGGTGAAAGGTGTAATTTCATTTTCAAGGCCTTTTTTTGAGCAGATAGCAGCCTTGTGTTGCCAGACCAGTCGAGTATTTTTACATTCAGAAATGGAAGAAAAATAACGTGTTGTGAGCAGCAAGTCTTTAATCCTGGTCAGAGATGAATTCGCACATAAAAGGATACATTTCTTTTTTTGCCTTGTGACACAAAGTCAGACTTAAAAAGCCTTCTCCTTGTTCAAAGTGACTTGGAGGCTGAAGAAGTGACACTACGTAAGACTGTGTATGACATGCAACACTGCTGTGTGCATGTTCTGCAGATTCAAAGTACCCCTTTGGTTCTTGAGCTCTTTTTAGTTTGATAGAAAACCCATCGTAATGTTTGACTATTACAACGCTTCAGCATCACAGGCGTTGAACTTTACGTGATGTTTGAATACATCACACAAGATGTAGCAAGTGAACTTGGGTTACAGACATTGTTTTGTGTTTTGACGAATTATTTCTGCCCCTGATCATCATACCAGCAATGGAGTACACAGCTGGAATAACATTCTCACATTCCATTTGTTAGTTGATTTAATATTTTTCTGATATACCTTTTTTTTCCCTTTGACTTAACTTTCCTATTAAATAAAGCAACTTTAAGGTTTCCTTTATTTGAAGAGTATTTTTTAACTAAAAAAATTCCTGTATTTGAAGGGAATATAGCACATATTACTCAGTCCTCTAAAATTTTATACAACCAAGCATATCCTCTCATTAATTTGTTTTCCATGGTTTTGTATTGCCAATGTGACAGGCAAAATGTTGAAGTGAGACATAATATGAATGCACTTGTAACAGAATCAATCACCTGCCCTCCTTTCATTCCTTACTGGTGTGCAAAATACTAGTCTCCTAGAACAGCAGATCTAACAACGGGGTTTCTTCTGCTAATGCAGAAGATAGTTCCTCACATGAGCACCCCTTCTTCACCATTTCTTCAGAGTAATACTACTCGTTAAGAAAAGGTCTTTTACTGCCCCTTTTTTTATTCCACGCTAGCATTATGTGTCAGAAGGATGTGAAGTGAGACTTTGAACTCTGAATTTGCATGAATGATAAAATTTTGGTTGATCAGGAAATCTTTAGCAGCTTTTTGTTGTGAAAAGGAAGTGAGTTGGTAGTCTTCCTTCTTACCCTATTGTATTCAGCATTGCTGGGCAACTAGTGGATTTTTCTGATGCAGTGGACAGGCAACTGATTTATTCTGGAAGACTTAACCAGCAGGCACAACTATCAGTGCATTGACTTTCCTATGGTTTCAAGATGAAATATTGTTAACAAGTGACAGACAGAATGCAAACTAGTCTTTTTTTGTGCTTATAGCAATACAGCCATAATTGCACACAGACTGTAGAAATAGAATATTCCTTTGAGGGGGGATTTCTCCAGTTTCTCCTGTTTTTACCGCATAGGTCAACAACAAGATTTGAAAACAAGGCAGTGGGGGTGTGTGGGTGTGTGTGGAATTTCCCTCTTGTGCCTCCTTTTCATGATTGCATTAAAGCTTTGAAATAGCATGGAGTGCAAAATAGTATAGGATAGGATTGCCTACGAGAGGCAGGGGGTTTGCCTATGAGATTACCTATCAGGTTCTGTGGTTCTGATGGCATTTAAATCAACAGAATAAAAAATGTAGATTACACTGAAATAGCCTACTTCTTTTTCATCCTTTTTTTCTTTTAATGCATATCCACGTTCTCTCCATGAATCTGGGATTATCTTCAGTGTATCTGTTTAGGTACAGTTTCCACTGACATTAGCAGACTTTATCCAAGATGGATTTGTTTCTATTTTGTTAGGATTTAAAGAAGGATGAGAAGGTGGGTGTATGAATGGTCCTTTTGGAGAGGGACAAGGGAAAATGGGAGTTACAGGAGAGTAATTCTAACTTCAGATAGGAAAGGAAAATAGGAGATAGAGGTCCCCAAGTGGGGAGGGAGAGGGGGGAGGGGATATGATCCCATTTACTTTCTATTAATACTTCAAAATATGGAGAGCAGCAGAAGTAATTTGTATGATATAAAAATCAGAGTCAGAAATTAGGTGGCAGCCAAGTCAATTACCAAGAATAAAGCTAGAATTGTATATGTGATATGGAATGAGTCTAGTATCTGGGCACTTGCCAGTCTACCCATAGCTCTGTCATTGTCGGACACCTGTGGGTTTCATTGTGGCAGGTACTTGCCATTTCCAGTTCATATAATCCTCCTTTAAGGGTTTGCTGGTCTTTTCCATCGGTATGAGAGGCATTTATGAACCCTATAAAAGGGACTGCTTGTTAGTCTCGGAATGATGAAACATATTGGCTCCAGATTACCAATTCTGAAGGTAGTAGGGGAAGTGTTCTCATATTGCAAATTATGTTAGTATAGCTATCTCATAGCAAAATCATTAGATGTTTCATAGTGCTTTTAAAACTCTGCACAAAAACAGAAAACAAAAAGAATTCTCAGGTATCATAAGCACAGGTTCCATAGTAGGAAAACAGCTGAAAGGAGAAATGTGGATACATGTAAATTTTGTCAAAAGGCAAAATCCTTTTTCTTTTTCTCAGAATTCGTGTGTTTGACTTTGTCAAACTGTCCCAGCAGATCCCACTTTCAGATAAGGATAACCTTACTTTTAAAACATAAGACATGACATAAACTAGTGTAAGCTATTTGGAATCTGGTAAGAAACTTCAAATAAGCTTTTTAAATTGAAAATCTTAATGTTCAAAAATTTCCTGAACAATGTATCCAGAAAATCCTTTTATGATTTGAAGAAACCACCCAATTAGCTGGGATTTAAGTACAGTACTTCCATAAACATTACATCTTCATGGTAATCCTGTTTGACCTTAATCTGGTCAAATCAGAGGGAATTTTACATCTGATTTCTGGTAAATAATTAAAGTGACCAACCCTTTTCAGATTGTTTTGTTTTCTACTATCTGACTTAAAACGTTATCGTATTCTGCAAAATTCTTGCTGAGTGTTGACAAAATTTCAGGAATACTGACAAAGCTGATACAAACTGGTAGGAAATGTCTTGGTAGCTCTTTTAACAAAGTTAGTTAGCAAATCTGCAAGCATTTAGGCATGTTCTAGTCTTTCTTTGTGTTACTGAATTGGTTGTTCCCATAGACAGTGAAACAGAGTAAGTATTAAAGACTCCGTAGCCTGCAAGATTTAAAAAAAAAAAATTCTGCTATTCATTAGTGTTGCAGAACATAAAGAGCAAAAGTTGGTGGATATCAGTGTTCTCTACTACTTTCTATTTCGATGCCAAGGAAGGCTTTCTTAATTTATTATGCAAAAAGAAAGTCCCCTGTTTATACTATTTGCCTGAGCTGAGTATGTCAGGGAAGAAAATTTGTAAAGGTCTGTGGAGCCACCGTGCACAGTGTCACACAAAACTCTTACTTGTTCTTAGAGTGGTCTTCCCCATATCAAATCAAGAGTTTTACATGAGTAAAGCATAATAAAAGATTGTGACACATGCCTGAGCTTCTGGAAAAATATCTGAGCTTTTTCAGTATTTGCAGTGCTATTGTATGGTAACTTTAATGTCACAAACCAGAAAGTGAAAGTAGTGGAAAAGGAAAGATTTGGAGTGAACTCTGTCTGTGTATGTATAGATTGTCAGAGAAACAGCTAAATGTGCCCTAGAAAGGCAGTAGTAGGAAAAATCCCCACCATAACACAGTATAGAAACCACTACCAATTTAATCCACTAAATATTGCTGTGATTTTCAGTGAAATAATCTGATTTCTGCTTTGTACAATTTATTCTGTGCACGCCTCCTGTGGCCTTGCTAGACACATTGAGAGCACAAGCTAACCCTTAACTGACCTTAGTACAGCTGCCTGGAAATATTTACAGATTTATCTCTTCTGTAAAATACAAATTTGAGTATTGTTGGTTTTAATTAAAATTCTAAGGAATACACCTAGTTGCTGCACTCTTGATGTTTGGAGGTGTTTTAGAGATCTTTTGAACAATTCTTAAAGAATGAGTGTGAGAAGGATGGGAATGTGCATTTCTGTAGATTAAAGGGAAGTTGTGGAAGTTAGCATAAAAACACTGACCTGTGGTTCAGAGATAACTGTTCATGTACTGCATAAGCAAAAGAAAAGTCTTGCACCTAAACTCCATTCTCAGTATACCGACTGAAAGGCAGTATTCTTTCTGTATTACTGGAAAGCCTAAAATACATTATAGGATTTCTTTCTACTTCTCCCGGTCCAAAGTCTCAAAAGTTTGCACAACTTCAGCATGCAAGAAGTCAACCATCAACAGAGCACTTAAGGATTTGATCAATTTTAATTGTATAGGCTTTTTTGTCATTCAGAAAAAGTGCATATTTTAATGTCAGGAAGGTTATATGGGTTTGGAAAGAGAATAGATTTCTTCCACTTTCATCAATCAGTTTTATGAGATAGGATTCCTTTATATAAAGACAGCAATCTGTACAAATATCAAATTATTGAGCAACTCTTTTATGAACATGTGGCAATCCATTTTAATACCAATCATTGATCTTGGCAATGAAAGTGAAATCCCTTTGAATTTTATTGTTAGGTTAAATTTCTCTATTAAATATACTGTAAAGTTGCATGTCTGTTGTGCACTGCTGCAATAGATGCAATGACTTTATAGTACCTGTTTTCTTGACTTTTTTTCGATGCAGTTTTCCTGAGATGTGATGCATATTAGCACATTGAATTCAAACAGGATGGCTGTTCACAGCGTTTCAGTGGAGGAGAACATGCTCAGACTGCTGTGTAAATAATTACCCCTTGGAGATGTTATTTTGTGTGGAGTAGCTTTTCTTCTTTTACTTTGCCATTTATTTGTGACCTTTAGTTTATCATAAATAGTCTTCTTTCTAAATCCTAAGCAGCAATGGAGAACAACAAGAAATTGTTGCATTGCTCTCCTTAAATGGCGCTTGCAGCTTGGCAGAGTTACAAGGAAGCCAGTATGTTTGCCATTCAGGAGCTAAAATAAAGGGCTTTACGTGATTTTCCATCCATTGCCCCTAGCAACATATTAGTTCCTTGAAATTTTAGAAATACACTTAACTGTTGGGTTTTCCCCTTTCAAAAGTTTTTGGGAGAAGTAGCTGGTTGCATTGGTTTTTTAATTACTACTCTAACATTGGCCTAAGCAGGTGTTTCAAAGAAGTTTCTAATGCTAAACCTCTGAACCTGCTGAGCCACTTTCTCTTTCATCCCTCTGTCCCCTTCTGGGGACTTACATCTGCCCCAGGGAGTGTGGATAAACCCCAGAAAGGCCGAGAGAAGCGGAGTCAGCATTATTTTCCCCTCTAGACCCTGAAATGTCACTCTTCCTTCCTCAGTGCATATACTGTGTCCTACCAAATTGAGCAAAACTGACCTCAGCTTCACTGTGACATTTCAAGAGACTACTGAAATGTGCACTGAAATTTTATTACTCCCAATCAGTAATGGCAAATATTAATGATAGCGGATGTTAGGTATGTGGTCATTGTGGTTCAGAACAGCAGAGCGGCTCTTTGGAAGTGGAAAGGAAATATTTATTTAAGATCTGGCTTGAATATGGAATGTAAAGAAAAAGCTGAACCACAAGTATCTAGTCCAGTCCTTCAGCCTTTGACATAAAGGTTAGCAGCAATTAATGAAAGCTGTGTTCTAAAACTTTTTTTTCTTTTTAATTAATTAAAATATGTGAAATAATCACTATCATTCAATTAAAATCATTGGGAAAGGCTCATTTTGGACTCTAAGCTGATAGTTTATTCACATGAAGTATTTGATATGTGATATTCGATATTTATGTGAAAGGGAGGGCTATTTTTCCCTACAGAATCTTTGTATACAAAATAATCAAACAGTTGATTTCCTCCAGTGTTCAGATCACCCATCGACTGACTGAAACAAGCAGAATGAACACAGTACTTTAGCAAGAAATACTCAGAAGCAAGTGCAGTCTTTTTTACTTCATCAGAAAAATTAAATTAATTAAAACATTTTCTCCACGCCAAAGAGTGATATCAACCTTGTGCAGGCGTAATTATATCTACAGGGATGTTGCTTGGGCTTTTAGGAATTTGTCATGAATGTTGCTTGAGCCTCATTTCCACCTTTGGCATCTCGATCCTTGACCCGGGAGCCCTCAGACTTCAGGGTGTACAAAGAGTTTGGCAGCGTTCTGGGGGGTAATCCTGTACCGGGAGTTGGTACTTGTAACGTGTGCTTGGAGTTGCCCGTGCTGGAGGCCAGCCCAGGTATTTTAGCCTTGCCATTTAGTGCCAGACACACTTCTGAAAATTTGAGTAAGTTTTCTTATCTAGATGCCTGTGTATTTAAGACAAAAGTTTCATAGCTTCAGGTGATACAGTCTGCAAAGAAGAAGTTTAAAAGGAAAAAAAACCCCACAGAACTGTGCCTCAGAATATAATGCTTTGTGTGGTAACAGCCTGATAAGCTAAAGAATGCCGGGTTTAATTAATTCAGTGTGAAGTTATGCTGTGCTGAGATGCTGTAGTAGCATATCGACTTCTGCTCTCAATTGGAAGACCGAAATAAATATCCATATGTATGAGGAGTCATCTGCTCTCCGGAAAAAAAAATGAAACCGCTGACAGTTGGTGGCAGGGCCACGGGCAGGGGCCAACGGCATCTGCTCGGCGCTGTCCTTTCGCCGACCAGGCTGCACGCAAATTGCAAACGCGGCCGCATTCCCGGCCCCGCGTCGCTGAGGGACGTTTCCCTGACCTCCCCGTCGCGACCGCTGCGGTGCGGCCGCGGGTTTTGGCGGGGGGCGCGCGGGCAGCGCGCGGGGCGGCGGGGGGCGGGGCCGGCGGCGAGGTGGTGTCGCATGAATGAGGGCGATGGGGGCTCGGCCCGCGGTTGCCATGGAGACCTTTGTGCCCGGCGGAGCGCGCCTCCCCCCGCCCCCCGCGCTGCCCCGCTGGGCCGGCGGCAGCTGCCCGTCGCCCGGCCTCGCCTCGCCCGCCTCGCCGGCCTCGGACACACGCAGCAGCGGCCCAGGGGCTGCTTCTCGCCGGCGTCGCTGCTCTCGTCGTCGTCGTCTTCGTCTTCGTCTTTCCGAGCGCTCGGAATGGCCGGCAGCGTTCGCCGGCTAATTCTTTTTCCGAGTTTCTTTTTGTGAGTGGTAAAAGGAGGAAGAAACAAACAAACAAACAAACAAACAAACAAAACCTAGACCTGTTTGAGCTGCTGCTCCGAACAGAGGGAAACTGAGCTCAGCTTTGAGGAGACTTCCCGGAGCGAATGCTGAAGTGATTAAGGAGATTAATTTACAAGTGGGCGACAAAGGTAAAGAGTTGAAGATGGATCACTTGTTTGGGGCTGCTTTGTCATTTGTTTGTGTGAGGTGAGATGAGACGTTTCGTGAAAAGGTGTGCAACTTCTTTTAAACGTCACTTCTGAACGGGTTAGGAATATTTTTGAACCTCAGAATGCTTTGAATCTGGTTACACAAGGGCGTATAGGAAGCATAATAGCTAGGTTTTAAAGTCCACGTGAAATGCTGTCTAACTCGTGGCTGGATGGTGTTGGTCGTTTTGGTTTCTTTCCTTTTTTTATTTTTTATTAAAAAAAACCCACAAAAAAACCAAAAACAAACAAACAAAAAAACCCAACCAAACCAAACAAATTAAAAAAAAACAACCAAAAGAACCACCACCAAAAAAACCCAAACAAACAAAACATAGTTCTTGGCTCAGAAAAGGAAAGACAAATAAATGGGTATTGTAAAGTCCATCAAAAGCAAGAAAGTAAATGTTACTTTTTAGTGGGATTGTCTTGTTTCCCCAAGTTATTTTATGCCCCTATTCAGCAACAGTTTATTTGAGTGTGGTTATTTCTTGTTTCAACTTGTCTAAAGCAAAGATTTAAGAAACCCAGGAATTCCACTGTGATACAGTTTAACAGGCTAATCTTTCTTGTGCAAAAATGTGTTTTTGTAGATGCGTGCTTCAAAGTTACAGACCTGTTGCTTTTTCTACTTTTACCCTAGAAAACGTTCTCCATAAACACTATGTACTCGACTGTAGTGATATCTTTTTTTTTTTTTTTTTTTTTTCCAGATTATAGTCTTAAATATGTGAGAATAGGATTTGCATCTCATATAATTATATTTAACCTTTAAGGCTTTGCTAAGCTTTTCAGGTAGAATTGTGTGTGTGTGAGTAGATGGGTCAGCTAATTTGAAATTCATTAGAGAAGATTAGTGAAAATAATGCATGGTTATGATCTCCTAGTTTCATCTGGTGCTGCTGAAGTCCCAGGGAAATGTGACTGACTGTTCAAGGGATTAAATAAATGAATTTCATGTGGAAGTCAGTTACATGAAAAAGTCCCAACAGCCTTTTCTGGCATTCTGTATACTTGTTAAGGTAAATATTTATTAGTTTGATCTTTTGGCTGAATTCAAGTGAAATATCTAAAATATAAAAAATAAATCATTTCCTGTGACTAGTATTTCCTTAATTTAAACAAAAAAAACCCCCAAAACAACAAAAACAACAAAAAATTAGAACAGATATATTTACATATTATTCCTGAGTCAAGACACTGCAGGAATATGTTATTGTGGACTAATACAGTTTACTGGGCAATTGCATTTGTCAGAAAAAAATGAGTAAGTACCCTCCCAAATTCCACAATGAATAAAACGTATGACTTTGAGAAAATTGTCCTCAGACACAACCATAACTATTAGTTTTTATTAGTTAAAATTAGAAACCAAAGATTTTATAGATTAAACTAGTTTAACTGTTGTATCTTAAACTAAGGGCTGGTTTTATTTATTTATTTTGTTAGTATGTATTCCAGGGTGTTCAGCATGGAAAAAAAAATCTTATTCTGTATGTTCCAGTCTTTAAAAGATCAATAACACTGCTTCAATTACTTGAAGATCAGGAACAAATTTCATTTCAAAAAAAGTTTAGTAAAACTAATTCAATGTTCGACTGGTGTTTAAATGCTTTGCATTGTTGATCCAAGCTTGTTCCTAATTGATACAATTAATTTTAATGAGTTTGTATCACTAGACTGATATTAATAAGATTGCTTAACTTGTTATGTGGCAATCTTGAGTTCACTTTGGTGTCTTAAAGCATTTTCATTACTGTGGATTCTTTCAGTAGCTTTCTTATTGTGTACAATTTAATTTTTGTATGTTCTGAAGTCGTGTCCAGAAACTTGCTACCTTCCTCTTCCTGCGTCTGAGATGCTGTGTGTAAAGACCCCAGTTAATCATGACTGTGGGAAGAACATTAAAGTGGCTCAGAAATAGTTATGAAGGGACTGGTGAAGCCTGTGGTTAGAGAGAGGTATCTGAAGTTGTTTTAGCAATTAATTCCAGTCTCCTTTTTCTGAAGTCCTCTGAGTGAGGTGTAGAAAGAAAAATTCAGTGAAGTCCTTAATAGAGTGTGCTCTCGGTGGAACCTCCTGCAGTTGATAAATATTTCAAGAAGCTGAAAGTTAGTGATACATTTTATATGCACTGCTAAGCTGAGATACTTCATGGTCCTTTGCATACGCATTTGCATTATTCATTTGTGCTGTGCAGGTAGATAATGGGCCAAATCTATCTTTGGTATTACTCCACTGATTTCTGAGTAACTGAACTAACTCAACCATACGTGTACATGTTGATGTTTGGAAGTTCAAGGCAAAGTTGGAATTACTCCAGTGATTTTATTATACTGTTGTTTATGTAGTAACTGATGAAGTTCAGTAGCTTAGGCATTCTTTCATTAAAGTAATTGTAAGCAGAAGCTATATTTTTTTTTTTTCTTCTCCTTTTTCTGTAAAAAAAAAACAAAACAAAACAAAACAAAAAACAGCAGCCATGTTCAGTCTTCTAGTTGCTGAATCCTAAAGTGACTGACAGAGAGATACGATAAAACAGCTTTCTGTCACTGCCAAAAATTCATCCTAATAACCTATTAAAGTAGAAGATCTTGACACTTTTTTGAAGTATGATACTTAAAGGAGAAACTCTACATGTTTTAAGCAGCCTTCCATACAACGGGTCTGGGATACTAAGTGCCACATTTGTGTGTTTGCATGTATACAAATGCATATGCCTACAAACTGTGCTTATATCTGTACTTGGAATATATTAGGGATTTCCTTTAACCTTTGAGGAGGGACAAAGGTAACAGAAAGTGGTAAGCCCTGATCTAACAGTGTGCTACACCAGTTTTAAAATGGTGACACTGGGTAGGTCGCTCAGATGGCAGAGTATATAATACATTTGATGGAAGCTACTATCCCTATGTTTAAATCTGGTATATGAAAGGTTTGGGTTTTTTTCATGATTTTATTTAGTTATTTTAGTGGAGGTTGATGTTGTAGGAAATAATTGGAATAATTATAATGAGAAATTTAAAATATTTCTTTTTGAGATTCAAAAAGACCTTTTCAGAAAACTGTTAATATGGGGTCATGCTGTTACAAATAGTTTCTGTCAGAGGTCAAGACATTTCTATGACATTCTTGCAATAATCATTCCATTAATTGGCTTTAAAAAAAGCTAACCTGACAATTAAAGCGGGAACTTCTTCCTCCCAGCTGTGAAAGAACGCAACACATCTCTGGCAATCTTGAGTGCTACAAAACTGTGCAGTTTTAAGGATCTGGAAGAAAAAGTAGTTGGAATCAGCTACATATCAGTTAAAGGAAGGGTCTCCTTAACACACCCCGTGTCTGATGCTTTCTAATGACAGCGTGTATGGCCGAATTATTCAGGAAAGGTCCTTGATTTTTTGGCAGTGTTGGAGCAAATCAGAACTTGGGAGTCGATAAGAAAAGCACCTATACATTTGGTATATTACCTTGGAACAATCACAGTTGTGTATAGTTTGTATTTAGGCCAGTTCTAAATGTTTATTCTTAGTGGGCTGAAAAATGTTAAAGCCAAATAACTTTCACAGCTTTAGAAGTCGTCAGAGAAGCTAAGGGTTGGGACACATCTCCCTTCTATGCTAGGAGTCTATTGAGACTGCAATAAGCAGTTTCATTGACAGTTCTTATAGGCCAAGAAATCCTATCTATTTGAACTGTTGAGTTATAACATTAAATCATTTGGTGATCACAGGCAGTCAGACAGATGTCATCATGTTGTATTGTTGGGTTTTAAAATTTTTTTATTATTATTATTTTTATCAGTTTTCCTGGTAGTGATGAATACTGATAACTTTTGTTTAAAGGAAAACTTGCATTCTTCTAAAAAGTGCTATCACTGAGCATGCATGCACCATGTGTTAAGATATTTTCATCGTGTAAGAAAGAAATTAATAGTGCTTATTACCATTCCATTTTACAAGTGCTGTGTAAGGACGTCTACATCTGCAGTGGCAGCAAATAGCTCATTCGGAAGCTGAGGACAGATGCCTTTGCTTTCTAGTACATACAGGCTCTCGTGCTGGCATCTGTGCTGGGCTATTTCATCTGAAGCATGTACCTGTTCCTTGTTAGACTTGCATGGACAATGTCTTGAAGCTCATGTTGGCTGCCATGGTGAGAAAAAGGTAGACTGCTTGTCCAGCCTGCAGGATGGCCCAGCAGCCTATAGAGGAAGCAAGACAATCTTTATTACAACTTGATTGTGCTGTTGCTCATTTCTATTTTGTCAAACCACTGCACAATTGGAATTGGTGGTAACTCTGAAGTCTAAACTGGCTTGGTCCAGTACTGAGATTGCTTTTCCATGTTTCCAACTCTTTCAACTTTTCTTAAGTGCCAGAGTTCATGCATATGCAAAAGGGACATGCCCAAACCTGATACAAATTCTCTTGCATAGAGGACTAAGATTAATCCATCATCAATAATGTCAGAGGGGTGCTGTTGACTAAAATCTAGATAATAGCACAGAATTGAAGAGGTTTTAATACATACTTGTAGTGTTTTGCTGTTATTTTCAAGGCTTATCTTCAAAAAGGTCAATATTTTACCACTGGGCCCAGTCTATCATGAACCTTCTAATGCTTTTTATCTTTTATACCATCAGAGCTATTTGTTCTCACAAACAGGCCTTTAAGCAATAGAAAAATCGGCCTGTTGCTAGAAACCTCTTAGCTTAGAAAACTTCAGCAATTCTTCTGCTGCAAGAGATGATGGTCAATAAATAAAAAGAATTAAAATAAGAAGATCTGCTAGTGGAGATATTAAACAGATAAACAAAACAAAAAGCCAAGCAAAACCCAACAAACACCTTGGCAATTTTTTCTTCTTTTTTTTTCCTTTCTTCAAGGTTACAGTGTTATACATCTGCCCTGCCCTAATTTCAGATTAGACTCCTTTTGACTCCACAGCTGAGTCTTCCAACTGGCTTTGGATGTGCTAAAAATTTAATAGCCACGATTCAGACTGATAGTTAAGCAAAGAAATGGCTCAATGTCAGCTTTCCATGAGAAGCAAGGTCTCATCTTTGTGCTTAGGCTCTGCTCCTTTTCTCCAGCTCACTCTGCACAGTGGCTCAGTTTTTTTTTTCATTGCCTGTCTTTCACTAACACTCAAAACCATTATCTGTGCACAGCTCTCTACTCCCAGGTTATGATGTTTTACAAATAATTTCCCACCTAAATGACATTCAGTCACATGGGTAAATACTTACTCCTGAGTCCTTCAAAAAGGCTTCTGTCAGCCCATTCCCTGCCATTAGTCAGGGAGAGAACCAGTCCTCAGTTCTCATATGAAATTCAGTGCCATTAGGGAGGAAAGTTTGTGGCTGCTGAAATATTTTTAGTGTTTTGTCTTTTTTTTTTTTTTTTTTCCCTAATCAAATCAGTGATACACAGGAAAAGCCAAACCAAAGTGGTTTAAAATAAGTTATCAAGGTCTTTTGAAATTAGTGGAACTTGGGTGACTTAGAGGAGATAAATCTGTGTTGGATTGCTTCATGGTACCATTGTAGTTGTGGAAGAGACTTATCTGAGATTCCAGAATTCATACGTTTTGTGCTTTTGCTGAGACTTAAGTTACACGATTGCTTTAAGTAACTTCAAAACATAGTAAACTAAACCACATATTGTCATATCCTGTAGAAGAGGTGAAGCATCACCAACTTTATCTATGTAAGTTGTATTTGAAATAATTCACTCAGAATGATGTGCTAAAAAGAGGGAAAATAAAATGTATTCAAACTATGAAAGCCCTTGGGCTTTCATAAATAATTTTACAGCCTCCTTATTGTATTTCACAGAATCACAGAATTTCCTAGATTGAAAAAGACCTTTAAGATCATCGAATCCAATCATTAACCTGACAGTGAGAAGACCTTGATTAAACCATGTCCCTCAGCACTGTGTCTACATGACTCTTAAATGCCTTCAGGGATGGGGACTCAACCACTTCCCTGGGCAACCCGTTCCAATTCCTGATGACCTATTAAGAAATTCTTACTCATATCTTACCTAAACTTTCCTTGGTGCAATTTAAGGCCATTTCCTCTTATTCTATCACTTCTTACTTGGGACAACAGACCAACACCCACCTCTCTAAAACTTCCATGTTGTTGTAGAGAGCCATAAGGTCTTCCTGAGCCTCCTTTTCTCTAAGATAATCAACTCCAACTCTCTCAGCCACTCCTCATAAGACATGCTCTGGGCCCCTCACCAGCTTTGTTGCCCTTCTTTGGGCACACTCTAGTGCTTCAGTGTCCTTTGTGTAGTGAAGGCCCCAAAACTGAACACAGTATTTGAGGTGAGGCATCACCAGTTCCTAGTACAGGGGCACAATTGCTTCTGTACTCCTGCTGGACACACCATTCCTGACACAGGCCAGGATGCTGCTGGCCTTCTTGGCCACCTGGGCACACTGCTGGCTCATGTTCAGCCTGCTGTCAGTCAACACCCCCAAGTCCCTCTCTGCTGAGCAGCTTTCCAGACACTCCTCCCCAAGCCTGTAGTGCTGCCAGGGATTGTTGTGCCCAAAATGTAGAACTCAGCATTTGGCCTTATTGAAATTCATACCACTGTCCTTGGCCCATTGATCTAGTCTGTCCAGATCCCTCTGCAGAACCTCCCTACCTTTGAGCAGATCAACGCTTCCATGCAGCTTGGTGTTGTCTGTAAACTTACTGAGGCATTTGTCTACTTCTAAACAGTCATAAGGTTAGACATTGCACTGGAAAGGCATGTGCTGGACATTCAGAAAGCTTCAAACACTAAAATATTTTTGGGTTAATTTTTACCAAACACAGATCCCTAAAAAGTAATTTCCAGTAAATGATATGGTGGTGCTAGAATTAGATGAATAGCCTGCTTTCCCTAAACTATTAATTAAACAAACATATAGAGAAGAAATTAGACCAGTTTTATTTAATATAATTGTTTTCATACTAGATTAATACTACATGTGATTATTGAGTAACCCCAGCATTAATCATATTTCCTTCTTCATATTTTTTTTCTGCCTCGGTTCCCTGTATGCTCTGGTTCAGCAATGCTAAGCAATTTGCACCAGAAATAATAGAGCTTCTGTAAGAGAGACTGTGTATTCACTACCAAAATATGAAATGTAGTGAAATTGCAGTTATAGAGGTGGGGAATTATCTTCTGCAATAACATAATGGAGTATATAGATTTCTCATTCATTTTTATCATAAGACTTAGGCTTTAGCTATTTCTCATGTCCATTTTTAGAGGAGACCAGGATATACTTCCAATCTCCTTTTACTATGGATAGCTGTATTCATTGATGTGCTGGCAAGCTGGTTTATGGGGTTTTATTTAAGACCATTGCTCTAAATTTCTTTCATAGATCAAATAACCACTACTTTGTTAGCTTTTTAGATAGAATTTTCTTATTTTTTCTACGTAGCTTATGTACTTCATTTCTCACAAATATTTACCACAAAGAAAAGTTAACTTTTTTTTTATTGTACCGGTAAGTGGGTTTTTCAAGTGCCACTGTCCCTCTTAATTAAGCTTCTACAGTTGTTTAAAAGCCCATGCATATATACACACAGTGCAGAATTACACAAATTAATATATTAACATAAGCTATGTCAAAATTTGCTCTACTTTTAAGTAGGAATTTTATCTAGAACGTGCATCTATATACTCTTCCAGTGTTCATTGCACAAGTTACATCTCCTTGAAGAATTATTCCTAACAAGCTGTTATTTTCACGGTAACTTTTACTTTGAAAGGTACTGGGTGTACATTTTTTATTTGGACATATAGCTCAGATATTGATCCTTTCAACCAAAGGAGAAGGCTGTTCTTATTTTAACAAAGCAGTAAAAATATAAAGTTAGTCTGAAGCAAAGAAGAAATCAGGAATGATTACAGATCCATCACATGTTGAATGAGACCTGAAGTACCTTTCCAGTGTCTTTGTATGCAACTCATTTGTAGGTTCCACTGAAATGAAATGGGTCAGCAGACTGGGGAAAAGGTAATATTTTGTGTGGTTGGGTTATTTTTCCTCTGGACTATGGCAGTATACTATTTGGAGGATTACCTGAAAACATTCCTTACAAGTTAGAGGATTTCCTTTCATTGATGAGCTCTTGTGGGAACACCATCCTAAAATTTAATTGTCTGTCTTTAGCCTATCATGACAGAATTTAAAAAAAAAAAAAACAATTGTCAGTTTATTGACGTGTCGGTTATGACTTGCATACAAACACAGCAGCAGTGCTTCAGGGGGAGTGCACTACAGGCATAAATTTCTCTCTTTGCAGAAAATGTCACCTGTACTAATATTCTGGAAACAGCAACAAATATATGAATTTGTATTTATACTCTTGCTATCTGAAAAGACAGAAAGCATTTTGGCCTTGTGAAAGTGCTTGGTGATATGCCTTGTGATGTTCAAGAAAAACAAAGGGAATAACTTTGCCTAGGGCTCCCTTGTCATCCATTTTTCTGCAGGTGCTTGCATGGAGGGACAAGTGGTGGTGTTTCCTAGGGTAAGATGCTCACTGTTTTAAGTAGTAGCAAAATTCTACATACTTCCCACTGTAAGCTGTTACCGTATGTAGACAAGTTAAAAGGAAGCCACCTGTCACTTGCAGGTGCTCACAAGAGCAGAGGACAGCAATAGTCATCTTACAGTGCAAGTTGAGGCCATTTCTGTTACTACCTGAACATACCTTGCTAGGAAGCTTGTGTGTACGGTGCAGCATCTGAATTAAAAAATTGTGTGACATCCCTGACTCAAGTTTGCACTTCTGCACTTTCTGGAAATTACAAATTGAGAAGCAAATCTACGAGTTAAGATAGTCTGCTAAGCAGCCAGCATTTCTGGGAGCAAGGCTAGATCTAGTCCTAGGAGTGCTAACTGGCTGCCTCCAGCATACCATATGGAAGTTATGGGTCAGTAAAAGCATATTAAGGATACCAGGAGGGCTTGCTGAGGAGGATGCTGTCCCAAGTTTTGCATTTGTTCTCAGGCCATTTGGGTTTATGCAGCCCATATTTTGGTTCAAAAATACAGGACTGACAAGGAAGCAGTCAGTCATTATCATAATCCATAACAAATGACAGCAAGTCGAGTAAGGAATGTGTGTCCAATATACCATGAAAGCACAAATCCATCCTTATGGCAGCTGTAAAAATCATACTGGGGTTAAGTGTTTTCATGTTTAAATATTTCCATGATTGACCACCGGGGAAGGCTCAGGCAGCTGGGACAGTGTCTGTCCTGAAAGGCTGCAGGGTGGCCTTACTTCCACTGAGTCTGCTGACTCCTGAGAGTTGTCTTCTGTGGTTTATGGAACTTTCAGAAACACATTTTCTTTTACGTTAGTGTCACTTTGGGTTTTTTACAAGGAATAAGCTGTTGCATTGAGAGTAACCAAGTGTAGCAGTGATGCTGCCACTTTCTCCCCTTAAACTTTTGCTTTGGGCTCACTTCTGCCACGGTCCCTGTTGTGAATGAGGCTTGCTAAGCTCTCGAAGGCCACTCTGACTTTGGGGTGTCAATCTCTTTATCTGATACTACATATGGAACCATGTGATAGGTTTTTCATCAGGAATGAAAATAAATTAATCAGGAATTGCATGAATTCATCTAAAAGCAGAAATTATTTTCTAACATTTACCACAGGTGTGACTGTGGTAAATGGGTAGACACATTTGTTCCTAAACAGAAATGCACATGCAAATAATATCTGCATTTATCTGAGTGGGCAAGGTTTTATTTTCCCTGTATAAGCCTGAAGATTAAAGAGGCGTTTGTATATTTCTGATTTTTGAACTTTTTTCAAATAAAATGTGATTTATTAATTTTTTTATTATTTATTATTTTATTTATTATTTTATTATTATTATTGAATATCTATTAGTTAGTGGGCTGCTACCAGTTGGTGTTTGGAGTCCTTAAAATTTCCTATGACACTATTTGACTGTCAGTGTTCCTTCACCTTACTGCTTTCTGTAGCATGCTCAGAAATCATGAGGCTACTGAATGGCTTCAACTCAGGAAGTCTGGCAGCTGTGATCTTAGTGGTTTCCTGTTCTTACGTTTAGTTCTTTGGCATCAGTGTTACACTGCCTCAAAATGGAAATGAACTTGGATAACTGTAAAGGCAAGGTGTCCAGACACTGGTTGCTGGAAATAACTTCCTTCTGTTAATTAGCCATACAATAGGGGTGGCTGTGGCATGGCTGCAGGGTACAGCAGAGAAAGAAACTGCTTGGTTGGCTGTGATGTCCAGATAGACTCTGGATATCTGTTTGGATAAACTTTAAAAGGCTTTATGGTTAAATCTTTTGTCCTGCTACAGCCTTCTGGCCTTATCTTTACCTTTCTATGACAGGAAACAGGCTGAACCTAAGTTTTAATTACTACTAGCACTTGAAAAACAGAACTGCTGTCTTTAACATCAGTGGAATTCCTCCTTGGACATAGGCACATTATCCAAGCTCTTGCCAAACCTACTTGTTCAAGATTCTCTGTGTCCTTCCTCTAAACTTTTATTTTTGATGTAATTGAATGATTTAAGAGAGTAATTAAACATCTGGTTATCTGGGGGGAGAAATAAGATGCATAGATGAGACAGTCAGCATAGGGACTTTGCATTTTCTGATTAATTTTTCTGACTGACAGAGTAGGTTTATTTTTTTAAAAATGCACCCTATTCCTTCTAAAATCAATATATCTTGGAAGTGAATGTGGAAAAACAAAATTCAGGCATTGTGAAAAGATTGAAAGTGTTTCTGGGGATGGGAGCCTAACCATTACTTTTTGTCAGCACTGTCCTTATTACTTCAAGACGCCTTTCTGTCATGACAGTATTTTTTATCTATTATGGAATTGATATACATTACAATTTTTGTCAATCTCCTCCTGCTTATTTTGAAACACACCTCATGTGTTTGAAATGCACACCAATAAGGCACGGTATAACTGTGTAAACCAGTAATCATTGGGGTTTTTTTAAACTACATTAAAAACTGATTTTAAAAAGTCACTTTGGCCCAGTTTACCAAAACATCTACAGGATTCACAAACAGCTTGCTGGCTGAGCTCAACAGCAGGAGAAGCTGTAGTCAATCAGTTCTGCCCTCTGCAGCAGGTGTAATACCAGTTGATGGAAATTGCAATACATGGTTTCAGGGGACATGTGGTTAATGTGTCCAGATGATAGCAACATCAACAAAGTACAGGAAAAAAACATGGGCAGATGTTTGGCTTATTCTGTCTACATGGTTACATGTACTTAAATTCACTCTAATGGAGTTTATCTACCGTCACATTGTGGTTTGCTCTGTTACAGAGAAGGATTTTATGGTAGGCTGCTAATCTTACAAAACACTTCACCTGTTGCTGGAGCCATATTTTGCAGTGTCTTAGCTGCAGATTACTGGACCCTTTTTTTTATTCAATCTTTCTTTCTAAACATATTTGAGTGTTAGGTTTGTCTACAGCAGGATGAATTGCTTTTTGGTTTTGACATATAGCAGGTTATTTTTGCACTGAGACAGGACACTTTACACTTTCAAGGGCAGAGAGAAGATAAATCACACGCTTTTCAAATTTCACCCTTAAAAAAAAAAAAAAAAGACTCTAGGTTTATCTAACTGAATGTTTTTTACTTTTGGTTTTGGTTTTCTACTGTGTGTACCAGGAGTACAGTCAATTCTGAAATTACTGAAATAGAATGTTGACTAAACTTGATCAATAGTCTATTAAAATACATCAATAATTATTAAAAATATTTAGTCAGATTGTTAAATTATGAGTCATGGTTCTTCACTTCCATTTGTGTATAAATGAAAGTGGTGTAAATCCAGCTATCCTGTAATCAGACGGTCCTGTTGTTATTATGTTCATATGGATCTAGCATCCTGTGTCTGTTATCTGCTCTTTTCTTATGTCATTCTTGCTACTAGAACTCTTTAAACTTCTAAATCATCATGGCTTGCAAATTTAGATTCAGTGCTTTGTAAGATTAATTCAAAAATGTATCAACCTATTATTTTTAAGCTGATGGGAACATTTAAAGAAAAGGGATTTTATCTGTTATTCATTTAATGCAGCATGAAATGAACATCCGAATCAAACAGCAAAATTTCAGTAAATAAGATCCAACATCTATTATGAGGCTTCATTATTTCATATACACAGTCATATTTTCAAAGTGTAATTTCTTCCTTCTTTGTAAGCGCTCGAAATGTTTCCCCGTGTTTTTCAACAAGGCATTGTGTGTTGATGTTCATAATTAGATCATTTGCATACAGTGGTTGTCATTAAAAAGTTAGCATTTTCAGTAGTTAAAATGCCATGGTATCCAAGTTATTCAAAGCCTTCCCATTTCTAAATATTTACAATTACAATTTAGATCACATAGTTCTCGTCATGCTAACCATTATTTTCAGTGTTATTTCTCACATGACTGCTTCTCAGGCTCAGGTTTGTTTCACTGTGAATAATTTTGTAGTCTCCAGTTTAGTGGGATTCTAACTATAGAGTATATTTTTAGGACCAACGTAGTTGCAAGTTATTTTCCTGAAGTCCTGTATCCAGAACCATGTGTACTCAGTTGCTACAGAAATACTTGTCATCCTCTCTTCCCAAGAAACAGACAGATGAGAGTGGTATCAAACATGGCCAGCATGGTGGTGTGCACAAAAATGGTAAACTAACTAGAGCAGGTACCAGGCCTGTTTCACTGAGTCGTGAAATGTGCCCTGTAAATTCAAGAAAAGAAATTAGAATTCTAAAAACAAACAAACAAAATTGGTATCTTCTATAGCACACCTTCAGGAAGTTATGCTCCCCTCTGGACAGTCCTCTTAATAATCAAGCTGCCAAACTTTGTAACAGAATTAGGGTTGGTAGGCAAGGCTGCCTCCTGGCTATAGAGACTGTAACTTATCCTCATGGTAGTACTGAATCTGAAAGGACTCCCTATTCTTTTCCTGGGTTGAACATGAACTGGAAGAACAACAGATAGAAACTGTTTGCAGAGTTTGAGATATAAAGCTGCTTAAATCGTAGAATCATTAGGGTTGCAAAGGACCTCTAGGATCATCAAGTCCAACCTTCATCCTAACAGCTATCTATCCATTAGACCATAGCCTCAAGTGCAACATCCACTCATTTTTTAAATACCTCTAGGGATGATGATTCCACTACCTCCCTGGGCAGCCTGTTCCAGCGCCTAACCACTCTCTCAGGGAAGAATTTCTTCCTAATATCTAATCTAAACCTGCCCTGACACAACTTGAG
>JANIJG010024456.1:19581-29879 GCA_024611175.1 Megaceryle torquata
AATTTATGATATGCTAGAAATTATTTATTTTAAAGATCAGGAAATTGTGCTGCTTGTTCTCATTGGCCTTCTGTAGCACAAGCAACTCACAAAATTGTAATTTATGTTTTTGAAACATTTCCAGTGCAGTGCTGCATAAGATCTTGTTTTGGTTTTCTGTAGGCCGTTTATAAAGACACTAATGAACTGATGTCTGCCACCCATGAGTGGCACTGATATGGAATTATTCTTTAGCTGTATTTAACAAGCAACTGATGAGTCAGAGGTTCAACGTACAAAGTGATCTTGCCACTCTAATGGTCAGATTGTGAGTGCTGTGGGGTCTGTCCTCCAGTTATTTTAATAAATAATCACTCCAACCCCCTCAATTGCTTTCTAGCTGTAATTTGCTTTTTATAGATATGACAGCAAGTCAGTTTAGCACAAATATTCCCCAGCAGCAGTATGTGACAGGAATTTATTCCTGGAAGGTAGATTTTGACATCTGTTTACCCAATACAGAATTAATCTGTTTCCAACCTATTCAACTAAGGGCAAACCCAATTCATGGAGGGAACAGAAACATCACCCTAAGCTCCCTACTGTTGGCCAAGGGTAGGAGCACAGGTAGTAACACGTTAAGAAGGGGGGTTGAACTTAAAGATGTCCAAGGTCCCTTCCAACCCCTGACATTCTGTGAAGAGGAGTGCCTTGCAACATTCCTAAGTGGTGACATACTGATATGCACCCAGTGCACTCAACATTTCCAGGTTTCTCAGCTGTATTTCTTTACCAGCTGCTGTTGCAGGAGCAGGCTACCATATCTGGCATAGCTCTGCACCTCAAGGAGAGTTTTCTGCAGTCTTGAACCTCTGCTAGAGCATACTGCCTTTGCAAGGGGTGATTTTAACAAGAACCTCTTTCTTGTTTGATTGAAATAATCATAATGTAGCCCAAGTATAACAGCTTATTATTTTCCCTCCACAGCAGAAGAATTCTCCTCTCCATTTAGCAGTCATCAATAATCATCTACTGGTAGTAAAAAGCCTCTTGGATGCCAATCATGATATAAACTCCTTAAATCATGTAAGAAAAACTGGGAATTAACATAACTTCACTGGTAAAGAGAAGATTATATGGATTTTGATTGAGATTTTTTCCATATGAGCTCAGGGTACAAAAAATAGTCAGGAAGAGGCAGTTCCTTCCTTATCTTTTTCTGTGTGTCCATATGTACTAGTCACTGGTACATGCTGTGCTACTGTTGTTTGAGCAAGATAAGGATAGCAAAATGCTATACCTTGGGAGAATATTTGCATTAATTTATTGTTCAAATGTTACAATTCATGTGTAATAAATGTCAGAAATGTCTCATCAATATTGATCTCAAATGGAAACCCAGTGGAAAGTGTCATTCGGCTGGGATGGAGTTAATTTTTTTTCGTAACATCCCATTGAGTGCTGTGGTTTCAATTTGTGACCAAAACAGTGCTGGTGAGGCACCAGTGACTGGTAAGGCACCAGTGCTTTAGGTGTTGCAGAACATCCCTACCACAGCATCAAGGCCTTCTCTGTTTCACACTCTGCCTCCTCAATCAATAGACTGGAGGTGTGCAGGGAACTGGGAGGGGACACAGCCAAACAACTGACCAGAGATGACCAGAGTGATGCTCCACACCACATGACATCACACTAATTGATGAGGTCACAGGTCTCTGTGGCTCAATTTGTTAGTACATTTAGCTGTTAACTGAAAGGTTGGTTCAAGCCCACCCAGGGTTGCTGGCATCTGTTTTCCCCCACCTTTAGCAGGATTGTTTGGCCTCTGCTTGGTGCAGGTGGTCTTTGGAGGCCTTCTTACGTTATTGGCCATTTTGCTGTAGACCACCTCCATCACCACTAATCCTCTCGGACTAATCCAACCCATACCTCTGGTGCTTGATCCCTCTTTTGCTGTACAAAACCTCCTGTAATTGTTATTTACCATTTTCAGCTTTTGCTGTGTTGTGTATCAATTTGTTTTGCTTAGGAGAGCCATGATAAAAGCACTGTCCTTGAGCCTAGTCTGGTATTTTTATGTGCTGTGCTGCTGCTATCCAAGTACTCGGAAAACTGTCTCATGGAAAAAATGAACAATTACACCTTCTCCCTTTTCTCCTTGGAGAGATGCTTTGTGGACAGAGGAATAAATGGCACCCCATCTTCCCCTCCAGCATAGGTCTCTCCCACCTTTTTGTAATGGCTATTCAGTTCACTGAAAAGCGTTGTGTAATCAGACTGCTCATACTAGTGTGTGTCATGAGCCTGATTTTGCTCTCTGTTCATAAGATTAAGCAACTAATTGAGCATGCCACACAGGCTTGTGCCTGAAGGTGGTTGATCCTCAGGTGGCAGCATGTGTGGAAAGAGTTGGGCAGGTGCCTGGGTCCATTACTGCCTCCAATAGCTTGGGACTTCCTGCTCAAACAGGCAGGTAGTCCCAGGTAATTGGTACACCATTTGAAGGAGGGGAGCCTTGACCTCCCCAGTGAAACACAACGACTTCTAATGCTGTCTTGAGGCCTGGCTCATGCCTACTGAGCTGCCATCCAAAGTCCGCAGAAGAGAGAGAGGGTCTCCTGCTCTGAAGCCACCCATATGGACACTGAAAAGGTCACTCAATCTGAGGGCATGCACAATGGCCTAACCAGAGACCCAGCCCTCAAGTATAGTAGTTGGTCCTGTACTCAAGAAGAAATAGTGGAAGTGGTTGTTGACTTGGTTAGTAAGAGAAGCAGCAGCTCCTGCTGAGGGGCGGGAGGTGAAAGAGTCAGAAGAGTCAGCCTGGCCTGCAGCAGGACAAGAGAGGGAAAGGACAGGAATGACAAGAGAGGCAGAATCTACCTGCTCCCCATCCATGAATGATGTAGCAGATGGGCAGCAATCACTGATCATCCATCAGCAGGGTGAGCGCATTGCTACCTGGTTTGCTCTGGTGCTTGGAAGGTAGGAGAGCGCAGCACCTGGGGTCCATCTCTTGGGACTTTGGGCTTGCCAAAGGGATTGGAAGAGAGGCAGCCACCTGCAAGCCTCTGCAGGTGGCGCTTACTGAGCATGAAGGTGAAGTATCTCCTCAAAGAAGATACTGTAAACCAGCAAGGCAGGTAGACTACCACAAAAGAAGGTATCTAGTATCTGAGAGAGTTGGTGGTGGAGGTTGTCTACAGTGACCCAGACAACAACCAGGCCTCCAAAGATCTAGATGACATCCAGTGCTTGTGGTCCATGTGGCAGAAGTTTGTACAGAGCTGATGGGTGCTGTACACTGAATGGTACCTTGGCCATAATGGACTTGGCAGACATTGAGGCACCAGCTGTGTGTAGACCAGCCTGCCAGCTGCACTGCTTCAAAGAGAATCTTTCTTCATTCTCCCCAGTGAACTTACCTGTCAGCTGTGGAAAGACCGTCCCACCAGGTCTGTTGAGTTCCCCATGGGGCACTGTGGCTCCCAGCTGGGGAAACACACCCTGTTCTCCCATGTGACAGGTGGGGATTCTCCCCACGATAGTAACAAGGACCAGTCTTTGAGACATCTGTAGTTTGCCCCTTCCCTTCGATCATTTTGCTGCTAGAGAGTAATTTATACACATTTTTGTGGGAGACAGAGGCTGTCATTTGTGACTGAAGTCAAGTATGATGATAAGCTCTTTTGTCACATAAAACAGAGAATTTTGTAAACTTCTTGAACACATCTTGTAGAAATGTTTTCTGCTTTGTCTCTAGCTGTGTCTGAAGTTAGACACAACAGCTACATACATACCTCTAAATTACTGCAGAAGAGAAAGTAGGATGTATTGTTAGGGGACGTTTATAAGGTTATGTGTTCATAGCATGTATTCCCCAAAGAGCTGATGAGAGACTCTAATGTGGAACCCTGAGGCTAGTATTTCTTGGTGTGTAAGGTTTGACTCTGCAACCTTTAATCTAAAGGCCAAAAAAGTTCTCAAACCAGACCTCCAGAACATAGACTTGGCAACATCAGAGAAGCACGGGCAGAACTTTGAACTTAAAAGGATGCTGTGTCACATAAAACATCCTGAGGAACATGTCTAGATATGCAGGGCTTCTACAAATGACAACATTTGCTGCTGCATTGCAGTCATAGATGTCTGGAATTTCTCATTCTAATATTCTGTAGGAGGATAGATAAACAAATGGGTTTTATTTGGGTATATGCAGCTGGGTAGAGACTACACAAATGTCATTTCAGACCCAAAGATTAGAGTTGAAGCTGGATGCCTGTCACATTAAAAGGTAATTTGGCAGAAAACAAACCTTCCTGCTTTCCAGCTTGTCCTCAGGTATCAGAGGGGCTGGTGGTGGCCGGGTTTAAATTTTGAGTGATACCAATTTGGCACTATTAGTCTGGTCACGTTCAATATGGTTGAACTCTCGTGATTCCGGATTCACTAGTAGCACTCTGGACTCTCTAGTCATGCTTCGTGGTCTCACACAGCCACTAACGAGTTGGTGGTGCCCAGCGAGAGATTTTTGTAGCTGGCAAAGTGAATAGTGCAGTTTACTGAAGCAACACAAGTACATGCTCTTATGGATTGCTGGTGATAAATACGCTGTCTGCAAAAGCACATGTGAATAATACAGTGTGCAAAATCATAAAGCAACTCTATATAGAGATTTCTCAGTTGCTCTAAGTAAACATTATAGTCTGGATCATACCCAAAGGTGTCACTATGGGGTGGAAAGGAGGTTCAGCCTATCTACTGATCTTGGGAGTCAGAGACAGTCTGTGGTGGCATCTTCCATGATTTGTTCACAATGGTATCTTCCCTAACATTCACCTGTCCTTAAGCCATTTTTATACTATTTTTTTCCTTCAAGATGCAGCTTGAGTGACTCTAGTCATACCTTTATTATGATTGGTATAAAATTCTCTGGCTTTGCTTTTAAAGGTATAGATTAAGAAAATTCAGGGTGCAAGCTCAGTGAGGGGTGGCCACGCTTCAGAGGTGGGTAGCCTTTGGATGGAGGTGTGTTTTGATATTATAATGAAATTATAATGAGCAAAGTTCACACAAAGGACAGAATTTTGTCAAAAAAAGACAGGCTGTTGGCCCAGGGTGGCAAATATGCCTCTTACCAATTTCATGATACCATAAAGTTCCCATCTTCTGCAGTAATCACAGAGCCTGTCCACAGAGTCTTCACTCCACCTTCAGTGCTGTTTTGCAGACCGTGTGGTTCAGGTAACCACGATGGAATGGATTCCTTGCATACTGGTTGCAGCTGCACTCCATCCTGGAAGCTTCTTTGATATACCTTTCCTAATGTGTGAACAATTCTGTATCTTTAATACAAATTTAATTTCTAATTCACCTTCAGTAAATATTCCACAGTGCCCCTTTAGCTGTACTTCTTGTTAATGGTTTGGTTTTGCTTAATGCTTTTTGGTTTTCCCCATTTTTTTGGGATGTGTGTTTGTGGTCTAAGGTTCACTGAACCCATTATGGAGCTGGTAGACTTCTGCTACATATCATTGTTTTGTGGCAGGGCTGGCTAACACCCTGTGTGGACAGGGCATAAATGTACTGTTGAAAATGATGGTTGCCTTTGCATGAATTTCAGCAGGAGATGGTTATGTGCAAGGATAGTATGGGTGGGGATTGGCAGGAGCATGAAGCACTCAATCCAAAGCACCTTGTTGATAAGAGCGAAGAGAGAGCTTGTTAGGTTACAGTATATTAGAGTGGCATGACAACAACTTTTTCCTGAGCCAGCTGGAACTCCTGCCTGGTTTTCCTGTGGAGATCCCAGATGCTCTCTAGCTTGCATGAAACAAAACTGGCAGGTAGATCACTCAAAAGTTAAATGATTTCATTATGTTCAGTATTTTCTTGCCAAGGCTGTCTCTTGTGAATTTTCTTTAGATTCAGCTTGTGCTCACTCTGCCTCTAAGAGGAAGTTTGCTTATTGTATTTATTTGGTGTTATTAATTGCAGAGACAGGAAACCCCTTTACATCTGGCAGCTGATCTTGGCAACGTGGAGCTGGTGGAAGTGCTGCTGAAGGCAGGCTGTGAGCTCAAGACCATTGATAAGGTAGATCGCTTTCCTCACACATGGAAAAATGATTTTAACGTTATTTTATTTTTTTTTTAATAATCTTCTTCACAGAGGTGCAGGAAACACTCATTGACAGTTCTCTTTCTAAGTAAAAGCTGTCAATTGTTACAAAGGAAGTCTCCTTTTAATATTGCTGTACTTGTAGCTTGCAGAGATCTAAAATGTTTTTAGTGAAGAGCTGTAAAACTTCCAAGCTCTGTAGTTGGAAAGGCAAACAGTGCTGCCAGAGATTTCTGATAGAAAAAAGGACTAGGCTTACAGAGTGGAAAGCGGCTTGCGGCCGTTGTAACTGTGCACCCACAGCTGCTGGTTTCACGGCCCGGAGAGGACAGGTGCTGCCAGCTTCACTAATCGCAGCCATGGTGAGTTTCCCCTTTAGCACTCTGGGCCATCTGAAGACGATGTTTGCCATGTTCCTGAGAAGCCATCCCAGATCTGTTGAGGTAGAGGCTTAGATCCTGTTGCTGATGTTCAGCCTGGAAAGACTGAGGCAAGAATGACAACAGCTGGAAGAAGTACCAAAGCAAGAGTTTCTTTGGAAGGGCTTTTTAAAGGCCAGAGTACCCAATCCATTTTTTACAAATATTGCTAAACTACTTCAGAATTAAGCTTACCCTTTTTATTCTGTTACCACTATAATGATTTTCTGTATTTCTGAATTAACAGATCTGGTGTTTATTCTGAGAAAAATCTATCTCTTCTGTAATTTAATAAGTAATTTTCATGCACAAAACTGTCCTGATGATGAGTAAAGCTTTATGGACTGGGATTGTCTCTTCTTTTCCCTAGCCTGACACCAGACTCAAGGCTTTGAGTGCAGGTGGCTGATATGTTTTGGGAGGCTGAGAAAAGATGCTGCATTGAAGTCTTCCTATTCACAGTCATGCCTACACTAGCCAGAGCTGCAGTTTTCATATAGTCCAGCCTAGAATTTGGCCATAAGCACCTGCAAGGCTTTGGGCTGGATAGTGCCCTGGTGTAATACCATTACACCAGTGCTGGCAGAGCTTAGGGCACGTTACGAGAATATGCCTCTGAGACAGCACAAGTTTTGTCACATTTCTGCATTGGCATTATTTCTTGGACTAATTTTTCCCTTGAGTGTTTGCTGGATGACCCCTGAGGTCATGTCACCGCTAGGCACACTTGCAAGTAGAGCCCTCTTTGAATTGAATTGGTGCTGAGATGCCAAAAACATTCCCATCCTCATGGAATGGTGGGTGAGAAAAAGGGGAGCCTGCTTCAACTGCAGTGTTTTTGTGGCCTCTGTGCCTTGGCAGCAAGAGACCTTAGTCTCCAGAGCATGTCATACATCTGCATGAGTTGCAAACTCTTAGAGCTCAAGAAAGGCTCTCCTGGGAGCTCTTCCTTCTTCCTGTTTGCAGATATAATGGTCATTGATTGTGACTGACAGTGCAGAGTGCTCCCTGTGTGCAAGACTGCCATGTTACATGTGCATGCAAGATGCCAGCAGTGCCTGCACTAACACAGGAGGCCAGAAATACACCCTTTTTCCACACCCTCCACCTCCCTGTGAAATGGAGAACACCTTTCCAGGGGTGGGACCTGAAGCTCTTGTTTGTCTCTGGACTCTTCTCATATAAAGTATGTCTATGCTATAAAGATTTTATGAAATACAAATTCTTTGGCTTTTAGTGCAATACTTTTCTAGAAACATGGTATTTAAAATCATCTTGAATGGAGCCATGAGCTAGAACTCCCAAGGTGTGTATTAGGGATCTTCATAATAGCTGGAGAGTTTAAATGCCTTATAATTTTCATTATTGAACATTCTAATTGAGGGGTTGGCTTCTTTTAGGTCTAATTTTCTAGAATGCGTAGCACTTGATATGTGGAGAATACCCTGGATATTTAAATGTGAGGCTATTCCACTCAGTGCAAATCTGCTGAAAATTGACCATTGCAGAGAGAACCCTGTAGAGCCACTGAAAGGCCTTTACATTGACGTGCTGATAGCAGAGCTGGGTTCAGACAGACTGAGCAGTCCACTGCAGCTGGAATGAAAGAAATGGCTTTTAATTATTGTGACTGTCTGTTACCCATGAAATAGCACCTTCAGTTGTGCTCATTTCAGTTATCAGGAAAAAAATCATTTCCACAGCCTTTTTTCACTCTGTGACCAAGCTTCTCTTACCATCCAAAACAAGACACAGATTTGCCCTTCAAGTTGGAAATTTCCAGCTTTGCCAGCCTCTGCACCTGAAATGCCAGTGCAGGAGAGAATGGATCACCTCGAGGCTGAGGGGCTATAGCTCATGCAAAGCCTAGAACTTGATTGTAGCTACCCTGAAACCATAAAATTGTAGTAATATATTTTTTTGAAAAAAGGGGTGGGGCTCTCTAAATGAAGCTCCTGTGTTTCTTCTATGATATACTTATCCTGACATACATGAGATAATGTTCTGATTTGCCTTCTGTGCTTTCAGCATGGAAAAACTGCACTAGCTGTGGCATCAAGGAGCAGTCATGCCCTCATTGTAGATATGATCATTAAAGCAGAAAGGTATTATGCCACGAAACAGGTAAGAGACATTTCTCATTACATTGAGGAGAACTGTAAGGGAAAGGTCTCCAAGCGCCTTTTGCCTGAGGTGGTTTCCTTTTGGCATGTTTCAAGACTGGCCTTGATAAACTGAGGTTAGGATTGGGAATGGGAAGGTCTCTACCCCATCCAGGTTTTATTCCCAACTAGCTGTAAATTGGAGGCAGGTCTTTACAGTTTTCCTGCATCATGCTCTACACACAAGAGAAAAAGGAGTGCAGAGATTCTGACCCGAATTCAAACTGTGTCATCAGCATCAGGGCTGAAATAACCCAAATCCATGTTGATCCCTGTGTCCTTTGGTACAACAAAATCTGTGGTTTTAAAAAAGGAGTGCAGGTGTCTGTCACTCCTTTGCTATTAAGGGCTGAGCTGCTTCAGCAGGAGCTCCCTCTTCTGTTTTTATGTTTGTTAATTATAAAATGCAATGAAATGGGAAAGAAGCAGGCAACAAGCGTGAAGGACACAGCTTAGATTGACCTCAGATTGTCTGAATTTATTTCCTTAGTTGTTACTTAAACGTGGGCTGCTTACTGGTGGCCCTCCCTAAAGGGCTGAGAGTCAGATGTATTAAAGTGTAGATGACAATTATTTTTGCCTGTGTCGACTATTCCACATCACTTACGAATCTGTACATGCTGTGCAGCCAATAAGCATCTGTTGAAGAAAAGCTAAGCTTTCAAAAACCTTTCATAATCAAAGGAACATTTGGAGCTGGGCTGCTGCTGAGACATCAGAGATCCATTCAAGAGACATGCCTTGAAACTTGGAGCCAGCCCAACAGGGTCTTGAAAACTCAGGATGTCTTGTTGTGGGGTCTTAACTGGGAGCAATCAGAACACCAAGAAAGTTTTATTTGTTCCATCAGTGACAGCTGTAGCAATGAGACACAAAGAACCTGCTATGCCTACAGACTTGACGAAAGGGAGCTATTTCATAGGATGGTGAATGTTCAGTTTGGGGCATACATAAGTTTTGTATTGGCTTGCTTGGTTTTTCTTGTTTGGAGACATGGTTTTAAGTGGGCTCCCTGAGAATTGATTAAATTTGCTGGGTTTTGACACAATACAGTTTAAAATCCCCAGGCTCTCTCATATACAGTGTTACTCACAGACTGGTCCTAGTGAAGCAGTAAAGGACATCTCCCGTACCATAAAACAGGCAAGGAGGGTGCTAGTGCAGTTTATTTATGCAGAGCAAGTATTTCTGTGAGCATCAGAGCTAGCAAACCAGGGCAAGAGGCCTGCTGAAAGGAACTCACTTGACTGTATCAGCTCTTTCCACTCTGCTTGCTGAGCTGCCACACAAATCTGTGACTTCATTCTCATTCCTGCTTCTTGCTAAAGGAGTGTTTGTGTTACCAGGTTAGCCAAGTGTCTCCCAGGGAAGGATGAGCACATTGATCCTGCTCAAGCGCAGGATCATGAATTAGCCAGTTTTACCAATCCACTCCATCTCTCTGTCTCCATGACAATGCTACAGGGCATTGTGCTGTCAGGTCTAGATTAATTGTGAAAAACACCTCCACAAACTTCCCATGCTGTGCCTGTTTCATCTGCAACAGTTCAGTTGGTGTTGTCAGGTACATTCTTGTTTCTTCTGGCTTAAAAGGGAAGTAGAAGTGAAGTCATCTGTT
>JANIJG010024458.1:0-19776 GCA_024611175.1 Megaceryle torquata
TCTTCCCCCCCACGCCTCTCTTCCTATAAAAAGTTTATTTTTTTTTTTTTTTTTTTTTTTTTTTTTTGCAAGAATCCTATCATGGAAGTTAAATTTAAGACTATTACAATATGTTCAGATGTGTTTCTCAGCATCCTGAGATCTCCATTCTAGTACTACTTTTAATACAAAATTATTTTGACCTGACATACACTGTGGACAAATGAATTTTGTAGCTCGTAAACCTTGGGAGCATATTCTAAGTATACATTACATGAGTAATAAATACACTTGCAGGAGTCTCTACAGAATGAAAACAAAGGAAGGAAGCAGCCACCCTCTGTAATTTGTAAAGATGGACTGTTCAGTTATAAAACGTGGTGCTGCACGGCAGCTGAAATACATTTGTTGGTACAGATACTCTCCTACTTGGGGAGCTTGAGGAAATGTGGGTACCTTACTGGCTCTTCATGATTTATAAGAAATTTCTGATTAAACTAGATAGAGGGAGATGAAGCCAAGCTGAAAGTGTCATCTCTAAATGAAAAATTGCCCAAAGGTTTTGCTGCACTCAAATGTGTGTTTGGCACTGAGCCCTTTCTAGACGCAGGAGCGTTGGAAAGGTTTGAAGTCCTGTAAGAATTGGGTAACTTCTCTATTCCCCAGGATCCCATTTCGAGTAGATATTTAATAATCACCTTTCTGATAAAAGAGAAGAGAAACATGCCAACAGAACATGAGGTAGCGAGATGCTGTCAACCTAAAGAGAGGCGTTACAAATACATTAGTTTAATCTAAACTAAGGGGCAAAGTCGCTCTGGGCTTGTCTCAGGAATACTGATGGATCATAGAACCTCACGATAGGAAACTGTGGACTCTGTTAAATAAGAGGAGATCTGCTGCTGAAATAATTTTAAGAACTATGCTCCTATTGTTCATACTGATCACGCTGTTTTAATCATTGTCATAGGACCATTCTGTGCCCCTTGTACTTAACCTTTTCAAAAACCAAGGTCTGAATTTTTTTTAGAAGTCAGTAAACTCTTTCAGTTGAATTATTTTGTCAGATAGCAAAAGAAATGTCTATGTGCAAACATTTATTTTGCACGATGAAGACATTTCAAAAAAAAAAAAAAAAAATTACGCTACAGTCCCATCTCCCACTCTAAAGAATAAACTAAAATTTTTAAAATCCCATCATTTAATATTTTCACTTGGCTGTAGGACCCAAAACATATGACAAGTTGAAACATCTGTTCAAGTAATTCTTGTTTACTTCATTTAAATTTCTTTCTATTGGATATAACTTTCAGCAGCTCTGAAGATGTACAACATGAGGTAACAAAGCTGGGATAATGCTGCAGAGTACAAACCCTAGGTTGTTCCTTAAATAGAGGAGAGAGATGACCTCTGGAAGAATAATGCAACTTTGCGCTGCTCCGCTGGATTTACTCCTGTTTGTGCTTGTTAGCGTTAGAAAGGCAAAAAGCCAGACAGCAAGGAGAAAAAAAAAAAGATGTGAGGAAAGGCAAACCAAGGTAAATACTTAGAAAGTTTGTAGTAATTTTATGATTTTCATCTTAGGCTAGAAAATTTGCAGGTTTACAAATAAATTGGCATAAACACACATACAAAAGTAATTATAAATTGATATTGAAGGCTAAATAGAGTATCTTACTGTTTCTTCTGTAAATCAGCTGCTGATCTGCTGTGGAAGAACTCTAGATGTTGCAACATAAACACAGAGTTAGCATTGGTTGCTATTTTAATGTTAGAGAATGAGCGAGAATACATGTGAGAGTTCTGTCATTCCAAGCCATTTCTTTCCTCGCTTTTCCTCCCTTTCTCCATTTCCATTTCACGCTAGAGCTTTTCCCCATTTGGACAAGGTGCTGTCCCAGGATACCCCCTGACGCACACCCCGTGTGTCAACGTGCATCCAGCGATAACGTTTGCTGGAGACATTCCGCGGAGTGCAGTGATGAAATTTAGCGTATGTGCTGATTTCACTGTAAACCCCATGGGGTTTGGCAGCTGTGGGGAATTAATGGAGCACAGCCTGAAGCAGTACTTCTCTGCCCTCCGGGTCCTGACACTATATCCACAAAAGAGCTCAAGATGTTGCCTTTGTTTTAGAGGAAGGCATGTAATGCCTGGATTTATCCTAGCCTGGGATACAACTCCCCTTTGGTTTTGAATTACCTCAAGTGATTTACAGCCTCTGCTGAAAGGCTCCATTATATTCCTGGGCTTTGTTAGTAGAGTGGGCTGAATGATTTAAGATGGTGGTTATCAGAGGTTATTCTGTTGTCTGGATAACATGAGGAGCTTCCTGCTTGTGTTTCCCATTAGGTGGTATTCTCGACCTTTTGTATGCAGGGCATACAGACTTAGATTTCTGGAAGAAAAAAAAAAAAAAGAAAACCCTTGTGTCAACCAAGTAGAAATTAGGCCGATCTTTCGGTGGTCAGTTGTTATTTCTGTCCATTTCGTTTAACCGTGCACGTGCAGAAATGTGCTGCATGTGTGGGTTTTTATCACCTCATGAGCACCTTCTAACATCTGGCACGCGGTGCTGTGCGGACAGTTCGGCTGAGAAGCACTGTCCTCGAGGACAGTCTGGAAAGCTTAAGACATCTGCTTTGCGTGATATCGACTACGGCTGCTTAAAGATGCTGGGGCCTAAGAAGTGGTTTTAGTCTCCCACAGACAGCTCTAACACAGTTACTCGTTTCAGTGATATTAGACATCACCTGCTTGCTAGTGATACAGGAGTATTTATGCGAGTACAATCTACAGCTCTAAGGTCCTTACCTGATCCTTGATAGAATAGTGACGTGCACATTTACTGATCTATAGCTGTGGGCATATTTTAGGTACCCAGAAAAATGCCTAGGTGCTTACCAAAGGAGTTGTTAACTTTCTGCTGAAACAGATGCTGATAATGTTGGGAAACAAACAGGCTTTAATTAGAAAACTTACAGTGCTACTAATTGGAAATACAGTTTCGAGTCTCTTAATAAATATAACATTTTCATTTCAAGCCTCTTACAATACTGGTCAGTGATTTAAATACTCACCAACCGGAAGGCCCATTTTTTGCGAGCTCTGTGCGGGGAGGTTTTTTTGCGTGCGTTGTTAGTAGCTCTCCTCAGCAACCGGCTCATTTGAAAGCCAGGTTTAAAACATTGTGCTTTTAAGTCTAACAGGTCCTCTCATCTTCGTGTTTGATCACTGGTTTGCCTCTGAACAAAGATGAATGGTCCAAATGAAGTCTTCTGGTTTCAGTTATAATCTTTTAATAACAATGCCTTATAATTTGATAGAGACAGGAAGCACGACATGTCTCAGTACCTTACATAATAAAAGTTGGCTTTCTGTTTTCTAAGTAGCAGAGATTCCAGCCTCTCTCATTTGGTTGTCAGGTTTTGATTGACAATGATTTTCCTACAGTTTTCCCCTGCTTCAAAATATCACGGGAAGGATATTATGCATTCCCAACCTGTCAGCTTTGGCTGCCTTACAGAGTGTTCAATTACGCTCTAATCGAATAGCTGCCCAATGTAGGCCACATAATGACTTCCTGATTATCTGACTTAAAATGATAAATGAAATGAATATGTAACATTCTTTTCAAATACAGGATAGTCACTGAGTCAAATAACAAGTGATTTTGTGCCCTTTTGTCTGAAAAAAAATATTTTTTTTTATTGTAATTCCATTCAGCAGTTCTGTTGCTTGTTTCGCCTTCATTTAAATAAACGCAGAATGAGTTATCTAGGAAAACATTAGTCTTCATTTTTGTTTTCAAACAGATGCTGAAGGTGTTAAACAGTGTTTAGATTGTTCTCCTTCCTCTCTTTGCATTGACTTGTTATAAAAACCAAGGTCAAATTTATGTGATCGGTTTCTATTGGGAATATTTCAGTACATGCTGGCACTGCAACAAGTCTGTTTTTGAGTAATGTATTATACAGACAACATTAAGGTCTGAATAAATTATTTAGTGGTGATAGTGCTAGATGTTTTTCATTTCCAGTCTGTGGTACTAGTACTACACAACCGATACAGCATTTGGAATCGAATAAACCTCTACTGCCTCGTTGGGATAATACACATTTATTATGCCAAAGTCAGAGCAGCGTCTCATAATGATCTTTCAATGTCTTGTCAGGGAGATTCTCCAACTTCTTTACCCAACGGCCTACGGTGGGCATTTTTCTGAAGCGCTTCTGCTTAATTTGATTGTTTGTGCCAAAGTGATTTGTGAAAAATTGCCTTGCTCTGAAGTCCTAAAATAAAGCAACTCTGAATTTTTTTTACACATTAGCCTGGTATTTGTGGCTTCTAAACCACTAGGAACGTTATATGATGTAATACATAAGAAGAATACTTGTGGTGAAGTTGAGCTCATTTTGAACTTAGTTAATTGGCTAAAGCACTAGCAGTGCACGGCCAAGTCCTAGATTAGAGATATAATTTGACCCCATCCCTGACCAATCCATCCCTAAACTCAGCTCGTGAACTGCATTCTTTCTGGTTTTCAGCCTAACGTGGGGATACAACAGCCCTGTAAATTTCTCCAGCTTGGCTTCAGCACAGCTGTCTTTCTAGTATATTCTTTTTCTCCTGATGGTTCATCTTATTAGGCACATCATGGCTAGGAGTGTAATCTCAAGGCCCACTTAATTATGTATCAAAAACAATTATGTACTGAAAATACTCTAGTGCTTGAAGTATTTGAGAGAAACATCCCCTCTTCATAGGGCAGCATTTTGGGAATGACCCCATCCCCTCAGGACTAAATTCTCTTCATGAAAGAAGCTGATGAAAATCATGTCATGGGCAGACTGGCAACGATCCAGTCATGAATGATGTGTGGTGAGACACATCGTGGCCCCATATGTCACATCAGGCGATAGAGATCTGTTCACAGACACATCCACCCCCACCCCCTGTTTCAATTCCAGGTGCTAAGCTTGAAAAATCAGGTTGCCCTGCTCAGCAGATCCTTTCTGCAGAACGTTAGGTCTGCTTTTGAAATTCCTCCCCTATGCTTATGTTGTCATCGCAAGAACTGCCACCCGAAGCTTGCATTTCAGCAGGTAACGGATGCTTTCTGCAGGCTTGAAAATCTTACAAGGATGTTTTTGCGCTGTTGCATCTTTATATCATCAGAGGAGCTCTGACCTGAGGAGGAACGTGTCCTGTGGGGGAAGAGCTAGTGACCATTTCTACAGTGCTTTTTTGAGAGCAGCTAAGTGGGGAGTGAGCCAGAAGACTCTGGTCAGCAGACAAAAGAGCACTGAGACATTTCAGAAAGCAGGCAGAGAGTCTGTGGATTTTGGCCACAAATTCATCAAGTCAACAGCCTGCCATTAAGAGATGATAGCCCAGCTCAGCTTAACTCGAAGTAGCAAAAGTGCTTTCGGTGATACTAGACGTCATCTGCTTGCCAGTGATACAAGAATATTTCTGTGAGCAAATGCTACAGCTCTAAGGTCCTTACCTGATCTTTGAGAGAGTAGCGACGTGCACATTGACTGATCTGTAGCTGTGGGTTTAATTTAGGTACCCAGAAAAATGCCCAGATGGCTCAGCTCAGCTTCACTTGAAGTAGCAAAAGTGCCTTCCTGTGTTGTACAGCCCTGTCAGAGTGTGCTTCAAGTTAATGCAGCTCTAGACTCAGCTGTATTCCCACAATTTTTACCCTGTTATTCTCCTTGTTCTGCTTCTAGTGGCTGGTAATATGTTTTACAAAATCTGGGAATTGAATTATCTAAAGAAATGTATTTAAGGTTTGAAAACAAGGTATTCTCGTGGTTTGGTAGATTGTGATTCAGGAGATCAAAGCTCTTATCATTTTTTATTCCTGTGTCATAAACAAAGTGACTTGAAAGGAACTAAAGTGATTTTTAAAGGTATTAAATAACACCTATTTTTCACTGAAATAAAAATATTCCAGATTCTAGAAAGACATGGGGTTTCAAAATCAACTTTTTGGAGCTACATCTTTCTAACTACTCCCTCTCAGTTGGAACACACCACAGAAGTAAAACTAAGGCTACCTGAGCTCTTACACAGTTAAAGTACTTTGAGTTGCCCGAGTTCTCTTGATTTCCTACTGCTGGGTTTGGGATTCCTGAAATGAGCTGCAGCTGAGCTGGCTTCAGCTAATGGAGAGTTGCTGTGAGGGGCCTTATTTCCTTAGTCGATCTGAAGCGAGATGGAGGACATTTCTCTTTTCTGATTAGGTAAGGTAGTATTTATACATAGAACAAACAAATCTAATTAATTCAAAGTGTCTCCTTTCTTCTTCTTTTTCTTTTATTTAATTTTTTTTTTTCCCCTGCACTAATTGTTGTTATGCCAGACTGAGGTAATGATAGTGTTTGTCTGTGCTGCTGCAATGATAATTGTTGTGGGTATTATGCAGGCTGGCTAGTTCACTATTCCTAACCCCCTGCACTCAGCACTTTAGTACACTCAGCTACCTGAGTATTTGCCCTGGGGTTTTGTTGTTGTTATTTTTCTTTCTTTTTTTTTTTTTTCTTAAGAGTTAAAGTGCATTTCTATGTAGCTTCTGTGTTAATTTTAGCAGTGCTTGAGCTGCCTGCTTAATGTCTGTATGTCGCAGTAATGCAGGCATACTTTCTTTTAGTCTCTAGAATTCAGTAAGGAAGAAACATACATATATCTGTGGTTTAAAAAGTATTTTGAAAAACCTAAATAATGCAAAAATTAAGAAGAGAGAAAGTGAATTTAGTTGGTTCTTTCTTCATCTCTTGTAAACACTTGCTCACTGAGAGCATTCTCAAAACAAGAAAGACTATAAATGCAATTCTGAGAAATATGTTTATTAAACAGATGAGGGGGAGAGGAAATCAATCCAAAAGGCGTTCTGTTTTATTCCAAAAGCTGCTCTGAGAAGAATGTGCCACTTAATTTTGCCATGCTTATGAGGTGCGCCTTTCCCTCTCTTCGACTTTCTTTCCTCCCCATTTCTCTATGCAGTCCATAAAGAGAAAACATGATGGGCTGAGGGGCACTCTTAGATGGGTCTGAGCACGAGGAGGGTGTCTTAGTGAAGACTGGTCGCTGCATGTTAATGCTGAACTCTGCTAGAGAGGGAAAGTAGACAGACAGAAAGGCAGGGATGTGAAAAGGTGTACCTAGAGCTCAGACAGAAAGTAGGTCTTTTGCCTGTTTTCTTCCTGGTAACAGCTTTGCTAGGATCAAGCAGGTAGTCTACTCACAGGAGTTTGCTATTTCTCTAGTCTAGATGACAAAATATAAATGTGAAAGGCACCATATTAACCTGGCAGCCATTTCCACCTGTGCAGCTGGCCATCTCTTCGAGAGGCAAATCCAGCTAACTTCCATCTTTTTGAACACGGGCATTGTACAAGGTTTGTTATAAAATGTCCAGTTTGAAGCTAAAGACAAAGGAAAATAGTACTAAACATCCGATCCTTAACAAAGAAAGAAGGAAAAATGTGGCAGCAGAAACCTTTATTAAGAAATAGCTGTAACAATTTCTCATCCCTATCTTCTGTTTCACTTGTGCAGTTAGGAAAAGCTGTGGGGAGTCCAGGAGGGTATTAGCCTGATAAATGCTGTAATGTTCTGTTTGGCCTTAGAAAGGGTAAGTGGAGATGGCATGCAAACAGTTTGTCGAGAACACAAAAACACAGAGAAATTTTTCTGAACCTAGGCTTAGATTGGTGTGTGTGAAATGCTGTGTGCTCTAATGAGATGAATCAGCTAGGCAATCTGAGATACATTTTCATTTTCGAAACTTGATAGTGCAAGGAGCAGAGTTGGTGCAGACAGAACAGAATGGAAACATCTGCAAAGGGAAAGATGGTCTGTCGGTGGTTCCCCAGAATGAGTGCACATTGCTGCTTGATCACCAAGGGTGAGGGATCAGAGAAGATGATTATTTTAAGAATGATACTCGCCCTTTTATTGACTTTCTCTGGATTGAGATGAGTTAAATGAAATATATAACTTAGTGTCAGCTCTATGTGTAGGCTTCATAAACGTTGCTGGGGGCATGTAGCATAATGACTGATCGAGCTGTGTTGGCAAGCTGTGCATTTCTAATTCCATTGACATTGTTTCCTCTCGGACTCAATTACTCCATGGAAAATTCAGGTATGAACAGGAGCTCTCTCAGTTCACGCCAGCGTGTTTTGAGGCCACAGCAGTTTTTCCACCAGTCACCAATTGCTTAGTTTTTCATGTTTTTTTCTATTATTAGTTAATATGTAGCCACATTAAATTCATGGTTAGTGTTTCCGTGGTTGGTATGCCAAGTTCTGTGTGTTTTGAGGGATGTAAATTGTCTTGGCAGGTTTTGGGTACTCGGCGGGAATCGTGCGTTTGTTAGTGGCAGGCGGTGCAGCGTGTGAAATAGGGGTCTTGGATCCCGTGAGCCATTTTTGGGAAATTTCCTTTTGAGAAAGGGGAAAAGAAAATGACAGCTGTCACTGCGGCTTGATGTATAGGGTAGCTGTAAGATGTATGGTTGTTTTTTAAAACAACCCTTAATAAACACATAGTATATAAATATGAATTATAAATACGTAATTCTGACTGTGTAACTGAATGCTGGTTTTTTGGGGGGGACAACACTGACAACGTTGCTGTTACTGTAACCAATACCGATATTAAATATTTATCCCCCTATACTTAGGAATGTAGATGAAATTGTGAAGCTGAACTTGACTGAAAAGCTCTGTGTCTTAAAAATACACGAGGTCTCAAAATCTGTGTATATATTGAACAAAGTAGCACCAACTACCTGAACACTGTGTGTGTAGTACGAGAGAGAAAAGGCGTGACCCCCCGAGGAGCCATCCACCGGTGCCGGAGTGGCCGCTGGCTGTCCCTGCCTCAGCGCGGCTCCCCTCGCTCCGCAGGCTGCTCCGTGGCTGCCTCTAAACTGAGACAGTAATTGCTAGAGGAGAGAAAATGAAAATGGTACTGGAAGTTTAAGAACGTGTTTTGTTCTGGTGCAAAACATACCGGTGTGGCTGACACGCTCTGGTGTCAAAAATAAGATGATGTCTTTCCGGTGTACAGGAAAGCTGGATGACTTTGAAGGCAGCACTGGAAATGTATATCCTGTAGTATGAAATATGGAATGTGTAATCAAAGAATCAGAAGATTTGGGCTGTGTTCAGAGCTCATCAGCTGGACACACGACATGAGACCTGGATGTGTGGTCTGGTCCAAGGAAGACTGATTGTCAGGAGTGCAACTTGCTCATAGAGTGCAGTCGGTAAAATATTTGCTGTATATAGGGAAGTGTTAAAATGACCTTGCACTGCAGTACAGTGTTGAAAATCTTTTTTTTTTTTCATGTTAAATAAATGAGGAGGGGAGGATAGGTTACATACTGTACAATGACAATTAAGATAATGGGTAACGTGTCAGGCAAATGAGTCTAAAAGACTTTTAATCATTGGGCCTGCATGAGAAAAGATCTGAATTTATAACTACTTGTTATAAATGCATTAAGAATAAATATTAGGAAAGGGAAAATAACTACTCAACCTGAAGGAAAATGTTGATAAGAGAACCGAAAGGTACCATGTGGCCATGATTAAACTGGATTCTGGCCTACCTACTGGGGGATCTAGAGTCACCTTCGAGTAGTTTAACAGGGTCAGCAGAACTGAGATATTTTAAGGCAGAGAGGCATCAGTTTACAAAGACTGGAACATGGAGAGTATTTGTCGTTACGAAGGATTGTCTCAGTTACCCAGAGTTTCTTCTCCAGATGTGTAACTGTTTCCTCAGATCTTGAGATGCCTTTTCCTACATAAAAGGATACATCTAAGTCAAGACATTCCACCTCCTTTTACAAAACAGAAGTGTAGCCTTTCAGTATTAAATGTGGTGGGAGATTAGTGGGTAGCATCTTTGGGAGCAGAGAGGGGCCATAAATAATCATTACTGCCACGTGAAGTGCAAAGGACTTGAGAAGGAAGAGTGAGCTGAAATATTTGCTTTATTTTTCTTCCACCCCATCAATGTCGACATTGACATAAGGTGGGAGAAGGGCCATGAGCAAAATGTAATGATTAATGTTACGCAGATTGATTTTGAATGTGGATTGTCTGATAGCGTGTTAATGGTGCTGTACCTACCAAGAATCCCTAAGACTGCCACCAGACATTATTTTTTAAGAGAAAGGTGTGGCTTAATAAAGTTTTTAAGTTTGGTTATTGCAGAAATTGTATGCGTTGGTTTTTTCTGACAGTAGCTAGTGCCAGTCAGTATTACATGTAGCTTGTAATAAAGCACAGCTCTCCACCTTGCCACCTTTACGTGGTCATACATCAGTTACATGTACCAAAGTCATGTTGTGCTCTATGTAGAGAGCCTCCTTCAGAGTAACAGGGTTTTTTTCATTTTCCGATAGTCATTTGAAAAATGTGTATCTGGGAATATGTTGTTAATCAAAATGCTGTATGTAATTATGATACTTGGAAGCAATTTGTCCAGAAAAACACAGAAGCTGTGAAGTAATTGCATGTATACAGGTTGACATTCTTTTAATGTTCCATGCTTCAGTTCATTCATGGAAATGGTTCTACTTAAATTGAAAGACAAGATAAGGCTGTTATCTGGGATATGAAAATGCCTGAATAAGGCAGATTTAGCTAGACATAGTTCTCTGCTGAAAATTCCTTTTTTTTTTTTTTTTTTCCACCCATTGATGCTTTTGTGTCCTGGCTGACTTAGCAAAATTTAGGAGGACTCTGTTTCATCTAAAACTTCCAGTTTGATTACTGGGAATGGAAATGAATTAAGGAAGGAAATGCAACTGGGATGTAGAGATTGAAGACTTTCTGGGCAACCCAAAGGGAATCTACCAAAGCTAAATACATATCCTTTGCCTTAAAGATTTCTTCAGAGAATGGGATGTCATCTCCTAGTCCTCTGTAATATCAGAAAAAGCCAGAGTATCCAGTCACATAGAAAAGAACCCTGAAAATCACTGGGATCTCAGAATTTCCAACTAGGGAGAAAAGAAAAGTTAGGTCAAGCAAACCATTTGGTGTTTGTTTCCTGAAGACAGTGGTAGCAGTGCACAGGTCATATGCCCCAAGGAAGTTTGAGGTTTGCACTGTTCACTCGTGGCCCCAGCTCTGCTCCTGGGTTCCATGTGCTGACTCTCAGAATCTGCCACTGAGTTTGCCCCTTGATAAAGTCAACATTAAAAGCAGCATACCCTATCTAATTGTGAGGCTCAGAAACGAATGCTTAAAACATCTTTACAGATGTTAGAACAGGATATGTGATTTAATACTGAAACATTTGCATACTTGCTCCTTCCCCCCCTTCTTTCTGGATATATGTGATAAATGACAGATTCTCTCAGATAATATTCATGTGGTACTCCAAAATAATTCTGCAGACACGATAAAAGCTTTTAGAGACTGTAAAACTGATTATCTCTTCTCTAGCTCTTTTCATCTTCAAAGCACTTACAAACATTAACTAATTAATCCTCACAGTGTCCCTCTGAGTTAGATATCATTGCCAGTATACAGATGAAGGAATCAAAGCAAACTCTTTGTGACTAGCTCATGATCACCGAGACAGTTGGTGACAGAGATGGAATTAGACCTGTACTTACAGGTTCTCTGCTCAAACCACTGTGCTGTTTCTTTCTTGACAAGTGTATGTGTAAGTATTAATGCCCACACTGTGGCTGAGGGCTGAGTTCCTGTTAATGAAATCTTGTTAGGAATTGCTTCGATGGGAAATTTGTAGTCAGGCAGATTATTATCTTTCTAAGCCCCTTTTGCAACTTCCTCCTGAATGGTCAGGAAGTGTGAGCGTGCACAGGTTGCCTCAGAAACTATTTTCTTTGGATACAGCTGTAGCTGATTTTAAAATGCCTCAAATATATACTAAAACATGTGTCTCGTACTTGCATATTCTGTAACAGGGGACAAAAGATTAAGCAAATGTAAGTCTCGCAGATTTTAAGATTTGAGCAGGAAGGGAGTGAAAACTATAAAGAAGATTGATTATTTTTGATAAGTGGTCTAAGAATTATTAAGGATTTGGAAGTTAGGGTATAACTAAGTTGAAAGGTAAATCTTTCTTGTGGGATGACTGGTCACTGACTGCTAACCTCCCACTGAAAAAGCAAGGAAAACATGATGTTCGGGCAAGAAGCAGAAACTGGGAAACAAGCCTCCTTCCTCTGGTTGGAATGCAGTGTCTAGCTTATCAACGTACTTAGTGTCATACAATTGAACTTCAAAACCTGTGAGTTTAGCCTGTTCCTGTTAGGAAACAAACTGCAGACTAGAAGGCTTAGGTTTTAAAAAAAACCAGAGCACCAAAGTTTCAGGTCTGGTCGAAGACTCTCCCGTCTCCTTTCGGGGTGTGTTTTTTGACCGTAGCTGAGGCTGATGAGCGCTTGGCTTGCATTTCTTCCTACATCCATGGTAGTATTTCCCACTTGAGAAACTGTTTGCTTTGAGAACACCTTTTTAGCTGGCTGTGAGAAGCAAATTCAGGGACTGAGAAGCAGATGTTGGAATTGTTGGTGCCATGACTTGAGCTCATTCGGGCTGCCAGCTGTTGAGTGCAATGCTGTGGCCATAAGTGTTCCCCACCAGGGTGGGCATAGAAAGCTGCTCTGAGGAGGGTGTGGGGGGCTCAGGTGCTGTCAATAGAGAGTGCTTAAAGTTCAGCAGACATGCTCTTAAAAAAAAATATATAATTAGGAAATATAAAATTAATATTTAACCAGATTACTACATTTTGTCTGCTTCATTAATTTTTCATTAATTTATGAAAATGCTGTTGATGGAAATAATATTGACAGGGTGTGTTGTTTTGGTTTGATTGTTGGTCATTTTTTAATATCTTCTGGTAAATGGAAACTTATCTTCCTTATGAACACAAACCATCTAACAAGCCATACTGGGAAAATGCTCTAATAAGGCAATAATAGGGCATGATGCATTAATGTTTTATGTTTTTCATAACTCAGCTTTAAGAGATTAATAATGGAGATGTGAGGGGAATACTGTCTTAAGTGTTCATGATTATGTTAATATTAAGATATACTGTAGGAAAGGAAATTACTTTCAGGTAGTTACCCTTTTTGTTTGTAGAGAGAGCATTCTGAAAGAAATGTTCTTTCCATTTTCTTCCAATAATTCATAAGTACTTTCACTGAAATGAAGTGCTAGGAGCAACTTTCCTTGACTACAAAACCACGAGAACCTCTTTGCGCTGTTCTTAAAAAAATTAAATTTCCAGAGTTGCTTCAGCTGCAACTCTTTGGCTCCGAATTATTGGGGAGCAAGAATTTGAGAACCTTAAATCATTTTGGAAATGTCACTGATGTTTCTTCTACATCTGAAACAAATCCTAATGCTTCAGACCTCTGACATGTTTTGACCTGTATATTGGGATCGGCAAAGCCCCTTCTAAGTTAGAAGTTGTCCTTTCAAAAGGCAGAGAAGAACGATTGGAAGATTTGAAGGTAGCATGCAGTCACAATTTCAGACAAATAAATAGGAGAAAGAAAAGCAGTATTTTGTTGCGGAAAGAGCGGCGCATACACCATGATGGAGTTTTGTAAACCTCTTTAACTAGTTTTGGGCCAAGCAAACCCCTTCTGATTGCAGATATTTTGTCCGGTCTTGTTGGTTTGGTTGTGTTTTGTTTTTGTTTTGGTTTGTTTTTTCAATCCTGAACATTGGCTGAGTATCTTCCTCTCTGCCAGGAGTCACTGAAACAAATATGTCTTTTGTAGAAGACAAGATTTCTTTGTTGTGTATTAGAAACCAAAGCATCTCTTAGAGGTGGGTGGTGTGTCATTCTGATGCTGTAGGTAGAATGAGGGTATGGTATTCATATTTTTATAGAGTATTTCTGTCTGTCCCTCTTCTGCCACAGAGTGTGTGTATGTATGCAGTCTTCTCTTGGCTTCGTTCTTCTGTGCTGCTTTTTCCGTTTTTTGCTCTCTGTCCCTTCTCTTCCTATCTTTATGTATTTGCTACTCAGAACCTCAACCCAGTAACAGTTGAGTTGAGCTTTTAAGGTCCTTAAGTGAGACAGAAGTTCAGCAGTCCAAGTTCACCTATGCAGGATTGCTCCCTTTACCAGCATACCATGAGCTTGATCAAACTTGCAAAAATTATTTGCATTTTCCTTCTGCTTTTAACTGTCTGCATGCTTACTGTTAATACTCATACCTAATGTGTGAAACACACAACTGTTTATCACAGCCCAGCAGGCAGGATACAGATATTTTGAAACAGCACTACTGCATCCTTATCTCAGTAGTGCTAATATTATCCCCTGCCAAAACAGACACGATATATTGAAGTCTGTAACCATTACAGGATCTCTGCATATTCCTTGAATTTAGCCTCCAGCAAGTCTGTCATCCATGGTGATCCTGATGTTGCAGCTGATGTTGCAAGAAGCGGCTTAAAAATACTGTCAGAGCACTGGTGCTGACTTGAAAGCAGTGTAGCCTCTGCTGACCTGTGAATTGAGACGTGTCCGTGAAGCTAGACTGCCTGCTTTTCCACCTTCCCTTCCACTGCTTTATGTACTGATAGTGGTTGCTTTTCATGTTGTAACCCTGTGTCAGGTAGAGGTAGAGTTCAGATCACAGCCCCAAGCTAGCTGGAATCATCGTTAGGGGCCAACTTGATCGAATTTTAAAGCTTAGGAGTAGTTAATAGGTTCCAGTCCACCTAAGTCTGAGTTTTGGGTAAACTTTTTCCTTTTGCTAACTGGATTAAACCTGACGCGCTAATGTAGGGACAGGGCAAGTCCAATACTGTGAACCATTTTCTGGTTTATTATTTACACTATTTGCATACTGCAGTGCTCAGTTACACCACAGCTGTGCAGAGATCCGATCTTTGCTTTGTAATGATTTCCTGATGATCTGTCATTAAATAATAAATGAAAAGAATATGCTGCCTTGCAGCTGCATATACCACAAAGTTGATTGCCACCTGAACCTGCTTTTCATTCCTTGGGTGGGTGGGGAGTTGGAGGAGGAGGGTTAAAACCATCTGCATGACACTATTTTCTGACCTGCCTTCATATGGTTACATTATCTGGGTGTATTTCCAATGCTGTTCAACCTCCCTGAAATAAATCTGCCTGAAATTCAAAGGGGAAAAGTGGCTGTATGGGGTTAATCTCAGGATTTCACAACAGAAGTTAGATCAAATCAAAACCCTTGGCTATTGGTGAACCACAGGTTCTTCTTGATCGTGTAAGTCCCTCCATCACCCACTCCAGCATGGCACTTTTGAATTGCAGAAATCTGTCACTTCTGAGATAAACCCAGTAATCCACCTCTCTCCTTGGCACATTCTCTGTTCAGTGGGCAGATTTCTTATGTGGTTATTTTCTATCACTTTTGCCAGCACTACCTCTGTGTCATAAGCTGATGGCTTTAACTAGTGATTTTCTGTTTTTCAGATTCAACAGTGAAATCCAAACACCTCTCTGTGAAGTGTTTTCGGAGTTTATCCCCTGCTGAAAGTCCTCTCAGGTAATGGTTGCGAATGACAGCAGGCGTGTTGTAAACAAAATTTCTGAAAAATGTTTTTTGCTCATCCAAAAAGCTTGTGAATTCTATAGTCTGCATTTTTCCTCTCAGCACCAGCAGCAGCCTCTATCAGTCTTGCTGGTTAAATAACCATACAAGTCTTTGTTCTGGTTATTTTTTTTTAGTCATGCGTCCACGATTTAGTCCAACTGCAGTTTCATATCCCTGCTTGTGCTCTTGTTTTTTCGTTTGTTTGTTTTTTCTTTTGTTAGGTTTTGTGGTGGTGGTTTGGGTTTTTTTTACTGGTTCTTTTTTTTGTGGTCATCTGATCTCAATATCCCACTTGCTTATTTCTCTCTGACCTCTCCAAGAAGTCAAACTTGATTAGAGCCTTTATCTGTTCTTAAATTTTTTGGCCATATCTCCTCAATGGTTTAGTTCAATTCAATATTAAGAATATTTTTGGTGTTCATTGTATGTGTGGTCACACTAACGAGCTTGTGCACTTGATTTCTGAATTAAGTCTCAATCCAGTTCCAATGCGGTTTGTATATGAGCTCATTGTGTGAGTTTCACAAGATTTTCCAGTGTACTGGTTACTTTGGGGTTCTCCGTATGCTCAAATCCTCAGGATTCTGTCTGCACAAGTGCACCTGAACACATATTTATATATGTGTATGTAAAATATATATGCATGTGTATGTACATACACCTGTAACTTCTGTTACTACGCTTACTACATAGAAGATGCCTAAATCACTACGTGAGATTCTTTTTAGAGAAGTGAGGACGTTTTTGTGACTGTAAGGTCCTTATAATCTATTGATTTGCTTCCTGAGCTGTTTTGTGCATTCAGAATAAACAACGTGTATTGTATTATAGCACAGGCTGTAGTCATGGTTCTTTTAGATTCCTCCTGACACTCTTGCAGCAGGCTGCTTCCCTCTTCCTGGGGTTCTTGTATGAGGAAGTCGTCTTATTTTTTTTGGGGGGGGGGGGGGAAGGCCATATTATTCACAGTGCTTTGGCTTCTTGTGGAAAATGAAAGATGTAGGACATAGTCATGAGTCTTTTCAAGTACTTGTATTGATTACTATTACTGGATTGTTTAGATGAGGATGCAGCAAGACAGTAAATTGCTAACCATGTATCACCGTGCTGTAGTTCACTGTCGTGAGAAATTACTGAGGAGGGTTTTTCTCCTTTCCTGTGTGCTACCCTAGCGCTTTTTTTTTTTTCTTCTTCTTAAATTTCTCTAGGTGTTCAGTGGTGTGTTTTACCATATGGTTCATTTTCACAACAACAACAAAAAAAATCTTCTCAGCAGAAGATTATTACACCTATAAATTGGTGACGTGAGGGGGTGTATCTGTCTGTAGCCTCTCTTTCCACTTTCAGGTCAGATATTCACTGAAAGACCTATTTTTGAGTTTTGAGATCAACATAGTAACACTTCTGAATGCTGCTTCCACGATTTCACTGTTTATTTGGTGTTTGGAAGACAAGTTTGATAGTTACGGTTGATCACAGGACTGCTCGTACATGTAGGTTATGCAGATGAAAAATCTGCAGCTTGTGTGTGGTATTGCCAGACAAAACAGTGTGTTAGGGACTGAAAAATTTGAATGGTGATAATTCTGGAAGCTTAGCAGTAGTCAACTTAGAGGAAATTAACCCACTTGTCAGGGGAAAGATCAGGTCAGAAACCTAGAGAAACCAACTGGTAAAGCAAAATCATCATCCTCCTCTGTCACCTGACTTCATCTTTTTATGTCCCCTTCCCCCAGAGAGTGCCAGCCTCTGTGGTCCCAAAGCCTTTGGAATTTGTTATGCTAATGCATCATAGCCCACGAGTAAGTTGTTGGATCTGATCTCTCCCTGTCTTAGCAGCAACACCTGAAAGGTCATCAGCCTCTGAGCAGGTTTGAGATATTCAAGTGCACTTTCCAGCTATGAACTCAGGTTTTGAGCATACATTAATTATTCAGCACTGATAACTAGGGGAGAAAAACAACTTGAAATCTGACCTTTTGTATCATAGGTCATCTCTTAAATTGTATTAATTGTATTAATTCCTTCAAATCTTTAAATGAATTGGTCAGATTGCTCAAGAGGACAACAGTTTGGAATAAATAGTTGTACTGGTAGTTTTTAAATAAGAAGCATGTTAAAAGGAAGTGAATGCAATCCCGAGGATGTGACTCAAACAAGGGGATTAGAATATACAGTAGTGATCCACAGGGCATTTTTTTTTGCATACTGCATATTGACTAGATGTGTTAATACAGCTCATGAGACGATAATAACTCTTACAGAAAATGTAAGGTAACTTTCAACAATTTGCAGCCACGTTCTCTGCACGCTTCTTGAGATTCAGGCAGCTGAAGAGCTCGTGGTTTATGCGAAGTTGTTACTTCATACCATTCTTCTGCATGGGAATTCTTGGACTTCATCTTTAATATCCCTAAATGTGATCAACTCAGTTTGGAACCAAAGTCTTAGTTTCAATGCCAGAGTTATGCAGGTTGTTTATGTCCACGAGCAAACGTGGTGGGCAACGGAGGAAGGGATTGGGTAGGTAGGTTCTTTTGTGTCTGAAAGTTTGCGCTGCTTCTGACTCACTTCACTGCTTTGTCTGATGCATAACAGAACACTGCACAAAGTTGCATATTTATGGAATTGCTTTAAAAACTCTAAGTATGTTGGTTTTGAAACTATTGTACAATAGAAGAAAATAATTTTAATACAAATGCCAATACCGAAGTCAGGACCTGGAAGGTTTGTAAACCAGGATTTTTCTAGTCATTAAGGAAAAGCAAAGATGCTGTAACAGCTGGTCTCTGTGAAAACACTAGATGGAAAGAATAATTACTTTACTAATTTTGACTTCTCAGTGGCATTTGATATTTACTCATTAATGGTGTTGGGATTCTTTTTTTTGGTTTTGTGGATTTTCTTCCCATCTTCATGAAATAGACCATTTTATTATAATCTTCAGCTAACAGCACTTAGATTCTGTGGTAAAGCATTTGGCTTTCCCCCTGCCTTCAAAGCTTTTTTTTTTTTGCTTTTTTTTTTGCTTTTTTTTTTTTCTTTTTGCCTGTATAGTCTTTGAGAAAATATCTTCTTTCTCTTTAGCTCCCACAAGTGTACTACCATGGGTGCATGGCATCCACTTTCAAGAATTTTGATGAGAATACTTCACAGACAGCTACAAATATTTATAACCTTGAGATTGTCTTTGATCCTAAATCAGCTTTCAATTACCATTTTAGTTCCACTGGAAAAAAAAAAAAAATCATTTCCAGAATATAGCAAACTCAGGAGCATGCAGTTATTTTAAGGCTTCTATTACTAATTATAGCTAACTTCTTATCATGTATTGTTGCTGGCTTCCCAGAATACTTGTTTATATAAAATTTATCAGCTAGCAGAGTCATTTTCTGAAGTTTTACATGGACCAGTGCACGAGCGCCGAGACAGTCGCAGTATTATTTCTGAGAACGTTTTGGATTGCTTTGTAAATTCTATTCCTTTCTTCCATGAGAGAGCTGAGCCCCGTGAATCTGGAGCTATTTCTTTAATATTTTAATGAATGTTAGATCAAACTTTGGATTTGTTCTTTGTCTTTTGGGATGGTGATATGCCTTGAAATTCTCAAACATGCTGGATGTGAGTTTTAGCAGGCATGTTTCAAATGTGTAGAGTCACTGTCATGTTTTATGACCTCTTGTGGTGGTACAGAGCCCCCTGCCCTGGGTCACCTCTGTAAGCTTGCTTCTGCTGTGATCTTAAATACATCAAACGACTCTGGTTGAATTAGGCAGGAAAGTTATAAAAGGCTATCAGCGTGAAACTGTCATATAAAAGACCTCCATCCAACTCACTTTCTAGACACATAGCTTGCTATTGTAATTTACAAGAAAATCTTTGATGCATTAAAAACACGTGTATCTTTTACTTGACACAAATTTTGTGTGTCACTGTGATTCAGTCTTCATCAAAATGTGCATATTTATCAAAAACTTAATATAAACTGAAAGTGAGGAATCAAGTGATTAGTACCATCTATTCTTATGCTTTCTTTTTTTCTTTTTCCTCATTTTTCCTTTTTTTTCTATATTTTTCTTTTTTTTTTTTTTTTTTTTACTTTTTCTTCCTTTTTTCCTTTTTTGTTTTTTTTCAAATTTTCTTTTTTGCTTTTATCTCCCAATGCCTTTGGTTGTACACGTTCG
>JANIJG010024458.1:19876-45173 GCA_024611175.1 Megaceryle torquata
TCTATATTTTTCTTTTTTTTTTTTTTTTTTTACTTTATCTTCCTTTTTTCCTTTTTGGTTTTTTCCCAAAGTGTCTTCTGTGCTCTGATCTCACAATGCATTTGGATGAACACGATCGGGAGAAATTCAAATGCAATTGATCCCCTAAGCCTCTCTTATTTAAATTACTGTTAAAAAACAACAACAAAAAAATGGAAATTAGATAGCTCTCTTTTCTTTATACAAACTGGTGGCCTCATTCCTAGGGCTGTGATGCGACAAACAGAGAGGAAAGTTGGTATTTTGTTAGTTACTGCTCACCAGAAGGAAGGGAACTGTCTCTGCATTAGTATCTAGCAGCCAGAGTAGAACGTTCTCATTTTGGAGAAGCTATCAGGCATTTTTGAATCTCTGCTGTTAGATTAGAATATTAGTGTTTTATTCTTTTGCCATTTAGAGTGTTTTAGCATTGGTTCTTTCTTAGGAATATATGACTTGATTATGTATTTGTATCGTATTTTTAATAATTCCTCAAGTTTGGTTATCTAATACTCTTGCTTTTTGTAACTCTTTCTTGGGGGATGGGGCGGGGAGCGTTTGAGAAGGTGGTGTGGGTTCTTTTTTGTTTAGCTGCCTTATGTATCTGTTGCTCTGTTAGTAAAAAACAAAACATCCAACTTGATATTTTAACTTCCCCATGCGATTAACCTTTTCATCAGGTGAGTGTAGTGAAAATCTCAATGAAATAGTTGTCCTTGTCTCCAGTATAACATCCTGCATTTAATGTCAAATCCAGCCCCGTGCCAACATCTTTAACAAAATACAAGGCTGGGCTGCCAGGCCAGCTGTGTATGGAGCACTGATAATAGTTTTTGCCAGTTTGCCAGTGGACTTCTTCAAAAAAGGTGTTGAGAAATCGCATCTTTCTCCAACTCCTGCACCAGAGTCTGCAGTGATTATTACGAGTACTCCTTTAAGAGCCATTGCTGTTACACTGATGTGAGGCTCCAAATTGCTTGCTTTTCTCGCCACAGTATTTTCTGGTGCAGTAGTGAGGTAACTTGTCAGGTCAGTAGTATGGGAACTTGATGGATAGATCAAAGATTACAGGACTCTGTTTTAAGTGTAAAGAGAAGTGGCCCGAAGTAGAATATGAAAGCGCTATGTTGGCACTATATTCTCTCAAGGTGTTAATCAGAAAATGCCAGCAGAAATCTTGAGAGAGCAAAATGCAAATAAAGAGGATAAGGAAATAAGAGAGTTGTGTAGAAGTGCCAGAGGATTGTGGGATATTTTATATTTGTGTTTTAAGTCTGAGGTAAGTGCAGAAGCTTGTTTTGGAAGGTAACCTCACAGTTTTTAGTGAAATACCAAGCTAGGAGAAGACATGGACAGTGAACCTTTTGGGTAAAGACCCTGGAGCAACATTGTCACGCCTGTTAAGTTGCGTTAGTAGCTGTACAGCAACTGCATTTTGAGTGCAAATGACTGAAGGTACCAATTCTTTACCTACCGGTTTAGCAAATAGCTGTGATGGTGAAACTGAGACCGAGGCAAAGCTGTGAACAAAAATGATGCTTAGCTGCACAGCAACTCGAGTCCTAAGCTTTTTTGCATAGCGTGTGTGCTCATTCGCGGTCGTGCGCATGTACAAATGGCACGGACACGGGCATTTCTAAACCCAGCCATCATCTTTCTGGTACTAGGAAAGGACATGTGCATTGAAGAAGAAGGAAAAGCATTACATTCTCATGTCATATTTAAGATTATTTGTATTTTAGTTCTTCCTTTTTACAAAACTGGAAGTTTTCTCTGTGACATTTAAGTATTTGGATATCATCCTCTTCATATGTAAAAACCTCATTACTTTCTCCAAAGTGAAGAGTAAACCCTGTGTTATAATTGTCTGCTTCAGAATCTCCTACCTGCAAGGCTAGTCATGCCTCGTATTGTTTAGGGATTGTTTACACAAATAGTTTGCTCACTTACCTATTTATGACTTCTGCAACTGATGAAATAAACACATTACCTGTACAGTACTACTATTTATATTTGTGTTAGCAAAATAATAAAGTGTAAATATCCTTCAGATAATGCAGAATAAGCTGTATATCTGGAAAACACCAGTTTCAGATGAATACCCTGCAGTCACTACAGGGTGATGTTTATTTTAGATGTCTGAAAACTATATATAATTGCTGCTGGATAGTTATGCCTTTGACAGAAATGAATGAAAAAGTGACATATGACTGATGCTCCTGTGCGTAGATTATCTTGCTGCCTGTGAAAGAAACTATTAGGAAGAGGGAAATACACCGCAAAGATGTATGTAGCAAAGTCATTGTTTTTTCTGGTGAGGCTCTTGTGATTTATCCCAGAGACATTGTATTGCCGTGCACTGGGTCTTTGAGAGACAGCTCATCATAATCTCCAGGGCTGTGACCTAACAGATTAAATAGAATGATGAGTTCATACTGCAAGAGCAATTCTGTCTGGAGGACAAAACATTTTATTTAGGGGGTAGATTGAAGGGATTAAAGCTTTAAATTGATTTACTTTACACACACACGTTTATTGTAAATTGGCTTTTTGTTCAGTCAGACACTGGATTGTTAAAAGAATTATTTTAGGACAGATGAGTTCATTTAAATGGAGAGTGAAGGATCAAAACCTTCAGAATGTATTAGTAAACTCAGTCCCTGCCATTCCTTTGCTCAAAAGCAATGTAATATTATCTTATTTTGTGTTTATTTTAACTTGCAGACTGTTTGGAAGAATTGGAGGCATATAATCCTGTCTCTTTATTCCCTTCCATCACTAAATAAGCTTGAAATGCTACAAGGTATCCAAATAATCAGAAATTCAGATAACTCTTATGGGGGAGAGAGATGCCGTCTGCTTTCTTTAAACACTTTTGACATAGGACACAAATAAATAGTATCTATTAATAATTTGTAGGTCGTAGGTGCACAGTTGTTCAGAATAAACAGAGAGATATGCTATGAAAGCATATATCCTTTTCTTAAATGCAGTCCTTCACACTAAGAAATATTCACTCTTGAAATAAACAGTTTACAGTGAGAGCCTTTTCATTGTCTTTCCCATCCCTGTAAGGCTCAGCAGGTGTTTAAATGTTTTATTTTTTCACTTCAAACTATGATATGAAGGAATACCAATAAATGAGTTAGTTTTAGATAATCCAAAATTCGTTTTGCTCAGCTTCTCAGTTTGCAGTTGTGTCTGTGAGTTGGAAATCTATTACCCTGTGTTCATCTTCCACCCCAATCTATTCACCAAGCATCAAAACTCATCAGCGAGATGGAATAATGCCATTTAATTAGTCTTTGATATACAGTTAAATTAGGTCTTAATAAGGGGTAGTGCATCTAAAATCAATTATCTCGCTCCTCTTAATAAAAGCAAGTAATTAGTAGGTAAATCGCCACAGTTCCCTTTTATCCCACAGTTTTTACAGTCTTGAGGAGGAGATTAGGTTGAGGAAATTACTCCCCAATAGCTCAGAGAAATTTTAGGACATATCTCAGAAAATGCATTGCCAAAGAACACTGTACCGCAGTACAGAAAAGAAACACACAAAATGTCATCAAAACCACTTAATTTCTTGAGAATTGTCCTCGATTTCTTTGTGTCAGGTCACCTACTTGACAAAAACAAACAGCAGCAAGGCGTTGCCCTGCCTACGGCAACCTGTCAGTGAGTGCCAGTGAGCGCCTCTCCTGCGGTTCATTTCAGTGCAGTCATCGGTTAACCAAAATATCTATTCTTTAATGGAATAATGTGTAGCTGTAAACAAAGGATACCGTATGGGCCTTAAGCACAGTCTTTACAAAAGAAGGCTTTATGTGGAGAAGGGCTTTCTTTTAGGTAGAGAATTTGAATCCTAAAATGGAAAATAATTACCATGCCGATTGAAGAAAGAGCACAATGGTCATGGAAGAAGTCAGTATTTATCCACAGGTACCAAAATTGTCACATTTTAAGGAGGTGTTGCATTTGAAATCTCATTTTTTAAGCAAAGACTTCCAGCTTCTTCAAATGGAAATTTCTTCCTTTTTTTTTTTTAATTCCCAGGTACCACAGTCTAATTGCTGGGAAAAATTAGCGAGTACAAGGAAACTATTGCAGAGTGCTCAGGATTTCTTCCGAAGTTCCATGTCTAAAATGTTACTAGACATCTACTGACTGTGACAGACCCTAATTTCATCCAGTCATGTAGGCTCGTCTACAGTATAGTGCCATAGATTTGTCAAATTTAATGGTGCCTTGTTGAGGTTGTTGGGGTTTTTTTTCAAAAGATGGTGTCATTCTCTTTGATTGGACAGTCATTTTTTCTGTTCTTACGGTCAAGTGTTTGAAGGGAACTCAAGGACACGCTTGTGATTAATCAACGAATGGAGAGGCTTTTTTTCGTTCTTTTTCTGCTGCTACTACATCCTGCATATACTAATCCCTTCACACTCAACTCCCTTGCCAAGCATGTCAGGGAGATTTTACAACTGTGAAAGTGTGATGTTATTGCTTCAGTTTCCCTTATGCTTATTGTTGCAGTTTTTCTAGACACTTTCTGGTGTTAGTCATTAATGACAACAGAGTGCCCCCGTTTAGAGAGTCTGAGGTTGCCGTCTGTTCTTTGTTTTTCCTCCCTGCTGCATTACTCGTGGGGTTTTTTGGTTTTTGTGGTTTTTTTTTTTTGTGGAAGGAAACGTTCTGAAGACAGCCATTCCTCCTCCCTGTGAGACTTGGTGAAGTGATGTATTCGTTGATATTTATTCCTGATTCATACGCTTGTCCCAGTAATTCAGGTCATGATCTGTTAACAGTACCAGAAAGCTATGAGAAGCAGTCCTCCTGTTTGACTTTCAACTGGTCTGGAACAGGCCCTTACCCCAGTGAATATCTGAATCTGCAGACAGCAACCTTTACATTACCTTCTCGGGTATTATGTTGGTGCCATCCGGTTCCCTTGCGTATATAATCAATGCAGAAGCTGCACACAAAATGGAAGTATGCCCACGTACCACAATCTGTGCTCTGGACATGCGATAATAAAATGAGTCACAAACTTGCAGCAAATGTCTATGATGGGGACAGGCAAAACCAACAAAAAAGTAGCGAGCACTCTTATCTTGGGCTTGACTTTGGATGAATTCTCTGTAGCTTTCCTGACCTTCTCCTCAGCAGTGGAAAGTTAAGAGGTGGTAGGGATTGCAGTAGTCCACAGTCCAACCCAGGTGCCATTTAAGCATTTATGTTAAGCCGGCTTGTGCTGATAGCTTCACATTTAACAGGACTGAAGGAAACAGAATTTATCGAACAGCATGGCTTCACAACTATGCTTGCTATAGATACGGGTATCAAGCTTCTGGCTGGACAGGGGTTGCAGGTTTTAAGCTATTTTTAAAGCACGTGCTTCAGTATTACTCATAGTTGGAATGGTGAATTAAACTAACTTGTCATCGGTAATGAAACATTATGGACAGTAGGGCAAAAGCCATTGAGTGTATTCCTTGGGATCTTCTTTGTGTGTTCAATTTCACATGCGTGCAATTTCTTCTTAAAAATTGGCAGAAGTCAACAAGCTTCGAAACATGGTTGGAGAACATAAAATATCAAGGATCCTTCCATTGACCTCTGCAGATTTTAGATTTGGTTCATAATGGAGACTAAAAGGTCATCGTGTCCCACTCTCCCTTTTCCCCAGCTGTACATCTTATGTGATGGCCAAGTTGGAACCCACAGGGGTCACAGCAGCTTAGCTGGGTTTCAGAAACAGCTGTGCCCCTGTGCCCCCAAAGCAACATTTTATTATAATATTTTTGACTGGAACAGTAGGTTTGGATCAAACTGTTGCCATAAGTACTAACAAGCTGTTTACGGGGTAACAGAAGGTCATTTTATTGAGTGAAGATGAATATTGATTGCTATTTTTTTTCTGGTTTATTATGTAGTCCTGACAAAATTATTATGCCGGCTTTACGTTCTCTTTTGCACATCTCTCTACTTATCCCATTTTGCACTGGATCTGGTTCAGGTAGGAGTCTTTAATCTTGCAAAATATTGGAAGAGTTCGTGGCATGCGAGTTTGAGAAAATATCGAAGTTGATACATTTGCAGTTAAACGAAGTTCATTTTTTCCTTCGTGAAGGACATCCAAAGAGAAATAAAAGATCTCTTTGTATCTTGTCCAGTCCTTGTTGCAATAATAATATATCCTATCCCTGCCAAAGGGCATGATGGACTCGGATGAAATCACCAGACAGGACAGAATTTCATCACTAAATGCTCTCTTACTTTATTTCTTCTTTGACAGCTTTTACTATGTGACCCACATACGAGGTGGATTCTCCTCAGCAATATCTATCGATTATGTTTATAAATCAGTGACGTACGTTTGATTTAGAACTGAAAAAATATTGGCTAAAATTGGCAACCTATGTTCGGTGTCAGGGAATTAACAATTGAGCAGGTCTGTTCTATTCCCTGTCATCTTGTCTCCTCAAAGGAGCTTGGACATTTTGTTGTTGTCACCTTGCTATGGTTATATCATGATTTACATCTGCAGCTTGTAAACAACAGGACTGCGAGCAGTTTGACAAGTGGCAGTTTTGCTAGTAAACAAATCAGCGATGCTCTTAAAGTGATTAACAGGGATTGGCAGCGTTTGACGTGGGGCTGGTGCCTGGAACAGAGTTAGCCCTAAGCAGACCTTCCTGCTTAGGATGCTCCCATTGGGGGGGAATAAATAAATAATAATAACAAAAAAGGTAAAATTACTTTTTGATTTCAGGACTAATACCTGTGTGAGATTCATGCTTTAATCAGTAGCTTGCATGAAACTTTTGGAGTTGCCTGATCTATTTGCATTCTCTGGGTATTGCTCCAGGGACACGATTCCAAAATTGAAGACTGAGCATCTCTGTCGAACAAGGTCATTGTGAGGCAGTTAGCTGCTCATTTGGGTAGGTAAAAGAAAGAAAATACCAGGGCTGCAGTTACAGCTCTGATTTAGTGCAGATGGAAGCGCAGGCCACTTTCAAATTTTGTGACAAACTTGCCCACACGTGCCTATTTTTGTTCGCACTTTGATTAGTTGTCAAATGGACTTTTTCATCCATTCCAAAAGTAATACTTCAGGCTTGTGTGTGTGTTGTCTGCTGTTATCTCGAGGTAACCTTTCAGAGCCTCACCCCAGGTGTCAGCAGCACGTTTAAGAGCAGAGCTTTGACATAAAGAAACATACAGGCGCTAAAGCAAAATGAAATTTGAATAATTAGAGCAAAATCTCCCTGACCTTAAGTTTAAACGATCGCAGTTGTAATGGCCTATGGAATTGCTTATCATGAACTTTTCAGAATCCCACTCTTAACCTTATTACAATTCAAATTAAAATGTTATTTAAAACCACCAGACCTCTTTGCAGGCAGAGACCAGTGACTTTGCTGGCCCCTTCCCTAGATAACTGTTGAATCGTCCATCAGTGCCAAGTGAGTATAGAATGCTACCCAAGAGCGAAGTCTGTTCAAGTATTTAAAATGAACTTTGTGTTGATATAAAGGACTGCACAGAGTAACTGGTGATAAAAATCAACTATAGGGTGGCTGCATCCTTGTCTTTAATATTAAACAAAGAGTTGTTAGTTCACGTAGAAATGTGCTTTGCTAGATTTGCCGCTTCCCCACACATACCTGTGCCATTTGTCGTCCCATTCCGTATCTTCTCCTCGTTAACAACGAGCTGTGCTGATTTTAAAGCAAAGATTGCAGTCAGAACCATGAGATGCAGCAGGTTGAATGTTTTTACGTATACATCTTTTCAGCAGGAATAGGATTCCTGTTCTCCCTCTCTTCTTTGAGACAAAGCCTTCTAGCCTCTTCAGGAGTCTGGGGAAAAACAAAAATGTCAGCAGCTGTACAGCAAATTATAAATTTCACCTGCATTTAAAATTTAATTTAAAATAATCTAACCTTGTCTTATTTTAAATGCCAGCAAGTTTGATATTTCTTTTTACATGAACTTGTATTTATTTCCTGCAATGATAGAGGGTTATGAATACTTCTTACTCCATAGGCTGTTAATCATTTTAAGTTTCATCTCTGTGCTTTGGGTAAACAGAATCCTATAAAACAGTAACTGAAGAGTAGCTTTCTCATCCTGTTGCTTTCTTGCTACTGCAAGTATTTCATTCCCTGACATTTTTTTCCTATCATTCTACTGCAAGTATTTCATTCCCTGACATTTTTTTCTGATCATTTGTCACTTGTATCTGTATTCTGTCTGATCCCCTCCACCTTCTCTTAATTTTTCCTCTCAATTTCTCTTTACTTTTACAGCCCTCTCCTCAAAACACACACCAAACCTCGGAGCAAAATGAAGCAACGTTCTTCCTCCGGCCCTTGCCCCCTTTTCTGCCCCGGGTATGGGGCTTTGCCCTTCTCCAGAGGCGAGGCTCATTACATCCCTGGCTGAGGACAGCTCGGAGCAGTTACAGGAAAATCAAAACTCTTCTCAGCCTTTGTGGCTTGAGCTCTGGGGGGAGTAAGCTCAGCAATACATTGTTTCGCTCGGTGCAGGTTTAACAATCTGCCACCCCTTGTAAAACTCCTTCACAGTGGGGAGGAACCTGAGGGACCAGGATTGAGGATGACACAGAGCAAAGCTGGGAGTGGAGATGGCTGCAGCAAATTACCAGCTTAGTTTTCTACTCTCTGCAGCCTCCTTCCCTTATGCAAGGGTGTGCTCTACCTACGACTACAGCTGTCATACAGCTGGGTAAATGTGTAAATAGTAATTGACTTATCTTGACCCATTGTTCCATTTCAGAAACAGGTTATTTAATAAATGAATGTCAAATGCTTTCCCTTAAATTACGAATTGTACAGCTTCTGCATGGGAAGTGTTATGACTTCGAAGTTAAGAGTTTAATAACGAAGGCACTGTGTTTATGTTGCCTTCCCTTAAGGCCATGATTAATCCTGGCCTTACACTGCTCTGCCACACGGAAGCTTAGATTATGCAACTGGATTTGTTTTTTTTTTTTCCTTGTGGAGAATTGCTGTCCATTGTCCTGTCCTGCTGAACATCCCGAGAGCAGTGAGAACACTCTGTACAAACTGCCGGTGCTGTTTTAGTTCGAATGTTTCCCCCAGTAATGTGGTGCCATTAGACTTCCATTTGTACAGAAACACTCATTGGTACAAGTGATTTACACAGCGTTTATCACATCACGTTACGCTTAGGTTCTTTGAAGACAGGATTACATAATGCACCATCAGATATGAATATGGATTGTTTTGCTGTGAAGCGGCGGATTGCACGTGCTTTCTGCCTTCGGATATACAAAACCAGGGCAGAAGTACCAGTTGTGTAGCTTTTATCTCGCTAAGGAGTTCAGGGGGGAAAGAAAAAAAAAAAAGAAAAAAAAAGTATAGTTGTTACTATGATTAGTGTCCTTACTTCCAGTTTTATCACCTGAGTACTGAGACTAGTATGTGTATGCTTTTCTAAATAACATATTTTTAAAGTTTGATCCTAATCTTTCCTTTCTTGAAGACCCCAGCAATGTTCCAAAGGAACAAGGGGTTCAGGTCTGTTTTCATAGGATGAAGTCTTACATCAAAAGATGCTCCTTTTTCCCAGCCTGCGGTGGCCTCTTACTCAGCTGGGCTCATGTGTCACTGGAAGCTCTGATAAATATTTTGTTTCCACTGATTTCACATTAACTTCACAACAGTACCACTTTAAGCTTTCGAGGCTTCTAATTTACTTCCCTTTTGAGTACAGCTGCAGACCCCACGTTTCCCTTCTCTGTGCAAGCCACCATTTGTACTGGACAGCCTGCTGCAGGGGAGGGGGACGTGCACCTCAGCTCCTCATAGGCTAAAAGCTCCTGTCACAGCAAAGAACTTTTTAACCCGACTGTATATATCCAAACTCAGAATGGAATTCCCTTAGTCTTCCAGTTCTGATGACTTGGACTCTTTTTTTCTGCTGAAGCTCACTCTTTCTGTCATGTGCTGCCAGTGCCATTTTGTGGGCATTCTGGTAATGAGGAGTCTTTCATAACGGCAGGTTATCTGTGGTGCAGTTCCTCCGTGTGACCGAGTGATGTTGTTTATTCCTGTTCCTGTAATCTTTAGGCTATCGTGTTTAAAGGAGGTTTTTACCCAAAGAGGAATTACAGTCTCATATTATAAGGCTCATTTGGATCCTGATCCAAGAGAAATTATTCAGAGCCTCTAAAGAAATGACAGAAGTGACAGTATTGCTGTCCTCACTTGTACAAAGTAATTTTCATATATTTGCCCCCTGACCTTTGTCTGTATCGTTGATGTTGGATTTATCCTCGCCAGTTGCTCTGTCTGGAGTTCTCAGCCTCCTTTAAATTTTACTGGACACTTAGACTATTCTTTAACCAAGTCCAAAAGGTCAGGGACTGCTAGCACATTTAATATAATATTTCTCATATTTTTTATGTCAGAATCTTTCCTTCTTTCCTCCGTTATTAGTACAGGATTTAGTGAGACAAAATCAGATGCTGCCTTGGCACAGAGAATTCTACATAGTCAAGTTGATTTTTAAAGTCAGTTGATGCTGTTTGGCTTTTCTGGTGGTTTTTTTGATTGGTTGGGTGGGTTTTAGCACTCCTCATAATTATTCAAAATAACCACACAAGAAGTCTGCCCATTTTAAGCTGCCCAATATTGTTCACAGGATTTACATAAGATACAGGGTTATGCGTATTTCTTTGTGGAATATAGCAGTAAACCACTGAAAGAGAAGGTGCCTTTGCCCAGTAATTTTAAATAGATGATAAATTTCTTCCGTATTTTTCTTGTAAACAGTCATAATCATTAAAGTCTGCAAATGGTACTTCCGTAGATGGTGCCATCTTTGAGAACTTTATTACCATAAAATGGTCCCTTTGTGTGCAAGCATTGCAGTTTCGGATTATTGTACAATCAAATCAATGGGATGAGGGACTAAATATTCTCAGTTTGATCATTGGCCATGGGGTGGGGCAAGTATTCTGCATTCGTTAGTCAGTAAACAATTTGTAGGAACTAGATGAATTCCTGTTCATTAGCAAGTAACATATCCCAAGTAAATATCATATAAATGAAGTTGCTGAAGAGCTTGAGCATATATGCAGATATGTTTAAATTTACAAGCTTTGTGTGTGTGTGTGTGTATAGACATATAAAAAAAAATAATACATGGATTATGATTGAAAACAAAATACTCTTTATGTGAACCAGGGAACCACCCCAGAAACGTCAGGATTACCAGTATTTTCCAAAATAACTTTCTATCTGAGTAACTTTGCCTTAATGACAAGTAATTAATTTCTTTTGGTGACTTTTGAATCCGTAGATATATTAACCAGATGAATCTAGCCTCTGCAGCAGTATTGTAGACAACTGGTTGCATGGTAGCATAAATTCAATACTAAACATCATGACAATTAGTTTAATTGATTTTTTTTTTAATAGTTTTTCCATAGATTAATTTGGCTTAAGCTTTTCTGATGGGGCAGGAAGATTCTACAGTGTAAAGCTAAATGTGGAGACAGAATTATGTTGACCAGTATCTCGTACGTCACTGTAATGAAAGCAAAAATAAATTCTCCTTGCATCTCCCAGCTGGCTGTAATTGCAGCACTGGCTGCAATTCATTTAAAGAAATTTGGCTTTCAGGTGATTTACCAATATAAATTATGGCAAAAAATATTTATGAAACTACTTAAGCAGCTTATCAAAAGTGTGCCTCCTCTGATAAAGAGACATTGTTACAGAGAAGTTCGCATGATGATTTTTATCCTGGTAAAATTTCATGATGAACATAAGAACGTTCATCACGGGAAGAAGAAAGCTCATACAATTAAGAGGAAATGACTGTGAAGAAATAGCACTGAGAGACCTTGAGGTGATCGGGGGAAGACAAATTAGATGTTAACCTGCACGCTAATAAAGCTGCAGAAGTGATCAGTACGACCACAAGCAGCATGTACAAAATCATCTCAGTTTTGGACAGGGGAAGAAGAGGCCCTTTCAATAAAGCTCATGAAATAATCAACTCAAGATACCCCATTACCAGTAAGTCTGATCAATTAGAATCTGCCTAGAGAAAAGCAGGATAGGTAAGGGAGGTAGGGTCAGATTTAAAGAAGAGTAACGTTTGAGAAACGCTTGGGAAACAACAGTTTCATTTGACATTTTAAAGGATATATTGTTCATCTTCCTGGCATTGCAACAAAACTGCAGGCTTTGTTATTACAGCATGAAGATGCTGAAGGCCACATTTGTAAAGCTTTACAGAAGTTAAATACTTTTAGACAGACACGGAGTTTCTTAGACATGTGTAAGATGAGGTGGATCATATGTAGTGTTTTCAGACAGTGCCCTCCAGCAGTGCAGTTTCGTGAGCAAGCAAGGAAAACTGTGAACATACATGTTTTACAAGGGACAAAACATATATTTAATGCTGCCTATTCGAAGTACTTACTTTCTTTTGATCTAAACGAGTTAAGTAAACAACACAATGCAGAAAACTTAAATTATAAACAGACAGGTATGTTTGACATACCCATGTAGAAATGAAATGAGTGATCACTCTTCCTATATGCAATATGTATCTTGTGCCACTGCTGGAAAGCAAATTCTTCAGAGTGCCAGGGAACAATATTCCACGAGGGAGTGGAAAAAACCAGGCTGTTATACTTGAATCTGTAAAAATCCCCAAATTTACAGTTAGCATGTCACTAGCAGTATTTTGAATCTCCTGATTTGATAAAGAACTTAAAAGATAAGGGCAACAGGGGTAGTTGCTACATATAAGAGACAAAATACTTCTGTAATCTTTTCCCAGCAATCTCTTGAAAGTAACATTGATTTTTGTATGCTATTAACAAGATGATTTAATCTCTTGGCATCATCTGTGGCAGCTTGCTAGGCATTTCATCATGTCTTCAATAGAAATAAAAGTGGATTTATTTGACTCTCAATTTGTCATATCCCATGTTTGACACACGGTGTTTGAGTTGCCTAATGTTGTTTTATTTATTGTGTTCATTGTAACCTAGTAATAGTAAACAGAAAGTATATTCACACGGGAATTCAGCTTCACTTGGAGTACCCTAAGCTCTTTGGTAAATGAAAAGCACAGCGAGGTTCTGGAAACATTAGGAACGTAGCTGTCGGTTCAAGTTCTGTTCACCACGGAAAAAATGCAGACTAATAAAACTGAGAGAGATGATCATGAATATGACCATGTCCATTTCAGCAGGCAGCCAAAAAAAAGTTCCTAGTCAATAATTTCAGGACTGCTTGAACAAAATATGTATACTTCACCAGAAACGAAGGTAGTGTTGGCATTGTTTGGATCATTGGTCATGTCTTATATGAGGGGACCACATATAAGATGCTGTAAACATGAACTAGACTTAAACAATTCAAAGAGGATTAATATGAGGAGGAGGTATTTCTCCCATTGTATTTGGCTCTAACAAGAAAGGAAAAACAAATCTATATGAACTTAAATACCTACAGAAGTGAACAGGTTTTCTGTGGTGTTCTATTTGAAAAGTGGAGAAATTGCAGCATTCTCAACAAGTAACAAGAAACAAAAATGTTAAGAAATATTAAGAAAAAGCATGAAAAGTCCCATTGTACTACATGAAAATATGTTCCTGTATGAAAAATTGTCATAGGTGAAGCAAATGGTGGGCGCAGGTTTCCCTTCTGTTTGCTGAAGTGATGTGTAAAGTTGTTAGATTAACCAGTGAGCAGAACGTTTTATAGAAATCCTTTCAGACATAGCTGTCACTTACTAAAATATTTGTTAAAACCAAAACTTAATGTCACATAAAACAGACCTGTACACAACAGAGGCACTGTTTATCAGGCTGTATCAGAAAAGGTCCAAGGTATATTATAATAATTGTAATAAGCTTTGTAATGACTCTGTTGTTTTATGAACTTGCTTTGTCTAGACGTTGAATTTACAGATTTCTAAACAGTGAATCCTAGCAGTATAGAAGAAAACATGTTTAGCCAACACTGGAAGTAAAGGTCCAGGTAGTACCTTACAGTTTTAGAATGTATTTTTCAAATTAAAATGCATTAAATAGGTTGCGAAATTAACACTGCCATTCTGACCTTTCTTCTTTCACCTGGTGTTTTTCTCTCTCTGGCATGTTCCACTGACCTTTTTTTTACAGTATTAATCTTGGCCAAAATGAATGGAGCATTTAATCTCTCAGCGCTCCTCCCCCTTCTGCCTCACCACTTTCAGAAAGACAATGTTTCAGATTTGTGAGATGCAGCTATTTTGGACTACTGCTTTTTGCTCATTATGTCAAAATCTCAGGGCATCTCCCTCAACAAAATGTCTGATACAAGACTTACTTGCCTCATCCTCATTGTCACCTCCTTTACTGGTAGAGCATTCTTTGTTTTGGCTCGTCTTCAATCCCTAATAAATCCACCAAATTATTTGTCCGACCCAGCAGTTTGTTAATGTTATCTGAGTTCTGCAGATCTCAAGCTGTATGATAGCAAACTCAGCCTTCTCAGCTCGTATGTTGCTTTTCAGCTCATTTATTTTTCTTTGAACATGCCCCAATTTCCCTAATGCCACTTTCTTTCTGTTACTTTTGTTCCTGCAACTTTGTCTACTGTCTTTTCTCTCTGAGCCCTTCGGTATGAAGGACCACTTCTTTTTGAGTCTTTGGAATACACTGGTGTCACGTTAAGGGTTGGAGTGAGATGTTGGCCTGTCAGACCCCAAGGGTTTCTCTGAGCAGTTTGCCATGTCTAAGATATGTCTGAGAGTCCTGTCTCAGGGTCCTCCCCGAGGGGCTTGCAACAGACACACGCGTGTCCGTCTCAGAGCCCGACTGTGGGACTCCAGCTGGAACAGTAGTTACCTCTTTCAGGGTCTGGTTAAGGACTTATGCTGAGATAGTTTAAAATTTAAACTGATAGGTTTGATTTATTAAAGTGACAGCGAGGTTCAGAAATGCCATTGATAAATGCACTGACTGCAAGAGGATAATAGAGCTCGAGTAAAGAATTCCCGGGTACCTGCTTACGCAGCCGGAGGCTCAGGCCTGAGTTACAGTGCTAATAGAGAGTAGAAGTAAAAGGTGTACCGGAGAGTGCAGATGGAATTCTTACCAGGAAGGTGTCTCTGTCTTGAGTGGAGGAAGAGAAGTACAGTCCTTTGACCATTTCTGCTAGATTTTCCACTCTTCCTTCCCCCCAGCCTTCTAGGGGATGTTTGGCATGATTTGGGTGGAGAGTCGAGTAACAGTAATTTATGTTTAGCGTGTGCTCCTTCAGGCTCATTATCATACTCAGGGGTGTAAACTTTAATATTAATTTTTAAATTAATTCAGCAAAGGTTTCCGCCCAAACACTCCTGCCTTCAAGATTTGTTTGCACTTCTTGGTTTAGCTGAAACAGGGCTGTCTTAGCTTCACAAGACTCCCTCCTTCAGCTGTTTGGCTGCCAGCTTAGCGGATCTCCAGCTCCAGAGACAGCACGAGAATTTCATAGTCATAAACATCTTGACCGTTCTCACAAATTGCACTCAATTAGTTGCATTTCTGCTCATGGCAAGCTAAGCTGTTATGCCTCAATTGGTCATAGCACACAAAATGAACGTAGACAGTCTAGTCTGAACCCCTCTAGTGCCTTTGCCAGTTTCAGATAGAAAAGCAAAGAAGGATGCCGTGTCCTTATAGAAAGGCTCTGTGTTCTGTAACTGGAAGTGTTCTAGGATAGCACATCGTGTCCTGAGCATGAACTTCTCATGCCTCATTGCTCTGTCAATGCAGTTAAATTGTAATTTTTTCAGTATAACCATTAAGCTCCTGAAAAGAAGGAACTAGACCAACCCAAATGGATTATTTGCACGTTCATCAAAATGAAAGACTAAAATTGCTGCAGATTGAAATTAGATAAATGAATTTCAGAAGTTTTCAGTGAAAGCAAAGGAATGGAAGCAAACTGCATTTAATTATCATTCAAAAAAAAAAAAACCCAAACAAACAAACAAAAAAAACCAAACACCCAACTTTTATCTAATAGTTTGAGGGATTGTGAAAGAAAAAGCCTCAAAACTGGTATCTTTCTGTCCAATTCCAGTGATCCAGAGTTGTTCTAACGATAACATTTTGAAATAACAAATGCCTGTTTCAGTGACTGAGTTAGTTTTAGACACCTTTTACTTTCTTCTAATTTTCAAATACTTATATCGGTTTTGATTCATTTTTGAGAGAGACGAGGATAAGATGAATTGGGCTGAAACAAGTGAGGTCTGGGTAATAGCTGTTAGGCAGACCTAATTTGAATGTGTGATCAAAAATGCTGTTTCACCCTAGTTTCTTCAAGGTTTTGGATCGTATACATACCTACTCCCTGTCATCTTCCACATCAAACCCAAGGGGTCTTAAACAATATATAGGTAACATACTAGGCATTTCAATTTTTGAGAAGAACCCAATTATGCTAGAAATTAATAATTAAAAATTATAAATAGCATAAAGAAGAAAACATGAATATTATATCCTACGGCTACAGTTTGCAGCATGGTGTGCAGGGAATTAGGTGCAAAAATCCCATTTATGTTAATGGATCTTGCGTGTCTAATTCCTCATACACTGCAGTGCAAATTTACCCCCTGGTGTCTTTGATGGTACCGAGGACCAGCGCATAGGGGGAGAAGAGTGAGTGATTTATTTGATGATCTGTCAATCATAATGGCAACCAGAGAAAATTGCTAAGATGATTTTAACCTCTGTAGAAACAGCTAGTTAAACCATATGCTTTTTTCCTCTTGCCAGATGTCATCATTCATCAATTTCTCATTAAGAAAATGGCAGTCTAAAAAAAAAAAAAAAAAAAAAGAAAAAGTAAGGATTTGTCTTATTTCTTTTTTAAGAGTCCAGAAAATCAAATTGTAAAACCCAGGATGAGGCAGCCCTTTTCATAAAGGCAACTACTCTGTGCTTGGTAAGTTTTGCAACTGCAGTTTCAGACTGAAGATCTTAAACCTGCCACTATCTAGTTTTTTAAAAGGATTTTACCTATTTACCATATTTCCAAAATTGGAGACCTTAAAAAAAAAAATAAAAAATTCCATTTATTGTGGCAGTCATTAATCCTGCAGAGTAATCTAGAGATGTATTGAGTCATATGAAGTATTTATTTTCTTTTGTCTCTTAGAGCTGGAGGTTACATATATCTACTTCATCTCGTTCAATAATGTTTATGGATAATAAGGGTCTTGTGGCTGCTGTTGTGTGTTTGGTATTTAAAAACAAACCAACCAACCAACAAAAATCACCGACAGGTAACAAAAATGTTAACGGCAGAATAAGGCATTATTTGTTCTTCTTTTCTGGAAGGCTGTCAGGCGTCAGTGTACAAAGAAAGCTTTTTAGCTAAGTTGTCATTTTTGTTACTACACTGGTTAAATTTAAACATAGTGAAATAACTCCTTTGTTTTTTGGTTTTTGTGGGGTTTTTTTCTCTCGTTTTGTAATACGTACTTAAAGCATCCTGGAGGACCATAGGACATCATTTCCCAAATGTGACATACCTTCTCTGCTTGTATAAATAACATCAACATGTTGTAAGTGTTTGGTAGGCTGCTGTTAAACAGCTGTTGTGTTATTAATATTTTATTGCCCTACGTTTTCGAAGATATTTTGACATTTCCTATTATTTCAAATGCAGCTTTTCTTGGAGTTTTTAATGGTTTGTGTATATCTCTAGACAGTTACAAGATCTTGAAGCTGTCACAACATGTTAAGTAGGCAAATCAGCTAACACAGTAGTTTCAAGAAAGATAATTTTTCTTTGCATAACTTCAATCTGCATCATTTTGCATGACTTATTAACAGGAACTGACTCATTGACAAACAAGGCAAATAGCTTACGGAAGAGAGAATGTTTCAGAGTAAATGTATTCAAAAGCTAAGCACTGATGAAAATTCTGGATTTTTTACAGCTGACAGACAGCTCAAAATTTGCAGAGGCTGCTTATAGTTAAGATTTCCTAGGAAAGCTTGCCACAGGTATCTTACAGTTTTGGTATAGATGTAAAGTTCAACTTTACAGCGGTCAGACCTTTATGTTTTCAGCCTCAGTAGTTCATAGCTAAGTTTTTAAAGGATGTATGTAGGACTGTAATTGTTTTAACATTTTAATCTTCTGGTTTTATTCAGTCCTTCAATCCTGGAGTGGGACAGTGAAAGTCAGAATAGTGGTGAAAATGGACAGTTTTGACTTTCTATTGATATAACCAGATGCTGTGCACCTTTTCAAAAACCTGTGCTGTCATTACACTGCATTGCTGTTGATCTCCACCCTTTTTTTCCCCAATTACACCCTTGCCAGGATAAGAGAAGACTCGCAGCCTGTGGTAGCTTAACGCTGTGTCTCTCTGCCAGAGGCTGCTGATTTTTCTGAATCACGTCTGCTGATAAGTTTTCCAATATGAGCTACTATCACAAAGCAGAACACCAAAGGCTGTTTGTTTAGGAACTTGTGTTAGATGAAACAGCTGTTCTAGAGGTGAAAGGATTAGTGTTTTATCAAGTAAAGCAGGCCTCAGTTCTACCTTTTTCTAAAATAAATTATAAAGCTAGTAAAGATCGAATAGTGTTTTCACATCCTGTGTTTTACTCCAAAAGTTTGAAAGAACTATCTCTGTTCTTTTTCTATCTGAGCTTGTTTGTCATGTTTGAGCTGTCTGTCATGTTTGTCATGTGCTGCAATAGCAACTTCAGGAGAGAAACTGGCTCTTCTCTCCACTTTTTAGCAGATGGTAGCTCTTTTGAACAGTCGACATGAAGCTCTAGTAGCAGCTCTCCTCAGCGTGTTTGGGACTTTTCATGCAAGGCAAAGAAAAAGCTGCCTTCCTGCTTCAAAAGCAATTAAGAAGCTAGAAGTCACTGCTAAATCTTTGTCCCTTTTCAGGTAAAACTCCCTATTAACATCAAAGACAGTGTGCTGGAGTCAAGTCTTTAGGATCAAACTTCTAGCAAATACAGATTTTGATACTTCTTTACAAAATTTGATAGTCTCTTTCTGTAACCGTTATTTTGCTTTGTAGGAGGAAGGCAGCTTCTCACAAAATAAGATTTCTCAGAAGGACTTTGAAGTTTAAAATATATGAATGGATACATTTGACTTTTTAAATATTTGAAGAGTTAACATGACTTGAACTGCCTATGCGATGAGACTTTGATAAAGAGAGGTGATCTTTGTAAGAACACACGTAGAGTGCAGTTTTTTATTGTTGTCCGAATGCAGTGTGCTGCCTCACTGGCACAAAAGTCCTTTGGATGTTGAGTAATTGCAAGTTGGTTTGCTTTATAAAACTTCTCTGCAAGTCCCAGAGCAGAAAACATTCTTCAAATAGAGGAAGAGTGATTAAGTTACTACACCAATTAATAATGCCTGATGCCAGAGAGGTCACTTGCAGCTGTCAGTAGTTGGATACCAGAGGTAGCAGTGTGGGCTGGACCAGCTTTCACTCCTCCTCGTATTCGTTCACAGTCCAGAGTTTCCTCTGTCATCCCAAGTTTCCGAGCCAGAGCTGAGGACTCAGCTGTGTACTCACGGAGAGGTGTTGAAAAGAATAGCATCAAGGGAGTTGTCTGCAGATGACTTACTGATTTGCAGCAGTTGAAGATATTCAATCTCTTGTAGTTACTGAAAATGGGAATTATAAAGCTCAGAAAACTGGCATCTGAGAGAGTAGCTCATGGAAGTTTGTGTGATGTTTCCTTCCATCAACTATTTGCCTAGAGTTCATAACGAATCTGAAGACACACTACTGTGGACAGGCTTAGCAATTTATTTCATGGGGTGATTTTAGAAAGTATTAAGTGCTGCTGGGCACCCAGATTCCCATTAATTTAGGAGCAGAGCCCTGCCTTACCACATTTTATACCCAGGAATACAGCCTCTTCAGAGTAACGCTGTTGCTCGGTAATATTTGTGCTTAGTTGTAAACATTACTGGTTTTTTTTCATCCTGCCTTTTACGATTGTGTGATCGACAAGTAATTCAGTGCATTCTTGTGCGTAATACTTAGTGTTCTTTCTCCTGCCTGATTTAAAGGGAATACTCAAGTACAGAGTCCCATGTCTATTGTCACTGTTACGTGCACTTGATATCTCTTATCAAATGGGAACGTTCCTGAAAAGGCTGATCCACCCCAGGTAGTTACATTCCAGGCCAAGCCCCTGTTTATAAGCTCAGGTTGGAATAGGCAGAAATTGTCATTCCTAAAAATGCGTGCTTGGCACTGGATTTCACTGACTTGCACACCGGGTATAAAGTTTTTCCGTCACTGGAATCGTACACCAACTAAGCACTCTTTGCTAGTCTTGTCTCTAGATGCACTAGTACCGTTAAAAGCCATTTCAAATAAGCCAAATAAATACTTAGCTATGTTTTGTTCCCTGGAGAGTAGAGCAGTGGTAGTTACTGCTATGAATGTTGAAGGAGCTTCCTCCTCCCTGGTGCGCTCATCTCTTCATCTTCCTCCAGCTTCTGTTTATTCAGAGGCCTATCTGTATCCCAAATGACTGTGGCAAAAACAAACCTGTCGGCTGCTCTCAAAACACATTATGAAGGAGGAATTACTCAAAATTTATTTGCACGTAGCTAGACAGAATGCTTCATCTAACCAGGAAAGCGTGTTGTAAGTTGGATGATGGGAGTAAAATACATCACCAAGTCCCGTGACTTAGGATGAGCACCGGCCTCTTCTTACCCGGTTAAGTAGCAGAGATTTGTAGACCAACAGGGCTTGCTCTTCTCTTCCCCAGTAGCAGGTGGTGTTCCCTCCTGCATTGCCTGGGGAGCTCCACCAGCGAGTAAGAAAAAAAAACCAGTTCTGCGTTGCCCAAGTGAGATGTAGATGAACAGCTTCTGTCTCTGCTTCTTACCTACACAACTCTAGAGGCATGTAGGAAGAAAGGCTTTCTGTAGCGTGATGAACAGCAGAGTGGTGCAAGTAGAGTGTGTGTGCGTGCTGCAGAATGGCTTGGACCACACACTGTTGGTTTCCCCAGGACGAATCATAGCAATCAGCGCCTATATGAGATTAAGCACACAGCTCTTCTAGTCCTAATCCAGCAAGTCATGTCAACATTGATTCCCTACAGTAAATTTTGGTATGGGGTCTGTTTGTAGAATGTGTTTCTCTTTGTTCTGAGTAAAGATCTTTTATATTTTCTCAAAAGCACAGTTTGCTGCAAGTAGTGTGGGTTTTTTTTGACATTCCTCTAGCATCTTAGTAGAATTACATCAGTCATGTCTTGAATCTATTCTGTAAAATGTTTACCATGAAATCCATTTCCTTACCATAAAATCATGTCTGTTACTTTTGAACAATTTTGATAGTGGTTTAAACAGCAAGAAAAGGTATTGTGAAAACCTTTTTCAGACCTAGAAATTGGTCCAGATAAATCCTACGAACTAGAAGAAAATATATTTCTCATAACTTTTTTTCTGTTTCCTAATGAGTTCTGGTACTTTCTGATCAGGGTTCCAGTTTATCCTAGCTTTATTAAAGGTTCCCGTCCAGCAGGATGTGGAGCTCTCTGTCTTGAACTGCAAAACAAACCATTTAAGCAAGATTTTAGCCGAGTAAATAACCTTGTTGACATGAACCTACAGATCTGCTTTGCAAATACTTTGCTGGATGGACACTGACATAATATGATAAAATGGAGCCTTAAGTGTGTCAGGTAGAAAAAACCAAAAATACAAGGGAAGTTGTCATTTCACAAAACTAAAAAATGTAAATTGTTTTTAGGTATCTGAAATGCATTTCCCTGTAATGGCTACCTTTGCCAGGGCAGTTTGGTATTGCAAAAAGGTGATGGCAGTCGGGGGCTCCCTTGTTTCTGTTGTTCCTTGTAGCAAAACACTTAGGTATGTATGTATCTTCTAATGTGAACCCAGTCATCAAAAGAGACTGTGTGATGGTGAACGACCGTGAACGCAGATGGGTTTAAAAGTCACACTTAAGGTTCAGAATCTTCGGGAACTTTACTAAATGGGAAGCTCAGTTACAAGATTCTTAGTGGTGGGGTTGGGTTGGTTCCGTTGTCCAGGCACAGCCACAGACCAAATGGCCTCACGCTAAACTGCAAACTGTACAGTGAGCCAACAGGCTGATTTTATCTATTGGCTCAATGAGGCTTTTGATTCAGGATATGATGCATCATTGTGTTCTGTAACGCGACTGTTACCATGCTGCTTTCCCGGGATACTTATGGTTTTTCTGCTTTAAAATAACTGTCTGGCTTTTGTTTCCTGCCTCTGAATTTTTACAGTATATATTGTAGGCAAGTAGGATGTCTGTTGTCTTTCTGATCCTTGAGCGTTTTATGAATCAAATCATTATTAATTGGAGTAGGCAAGAAGAAAGGAAATGAGAAGAAACACAGTTCACTTAAAAGTAATGTGACGGGCTCAAACAAACGTTTATTAGACTTTTAATAATCAATTTATGGAAATGGCATCTTGGCTTAGTGGAGTAATTGTATAGTCTATTAACCTTCCTGTTCCCGAGGAGTTCAGCGTGGCACTGATGTTCAGGTCAACGCTTCGTGTTGCTGTTGAGAGGTAAGCATCTGAATTCTGATTCAGTTCTCTTTTGTTCTCAGAAGGGGGGGAATCCTCCCAGTGACCACTGGGAAAACTCAGGATAGAAATCAGTTTGAGTTACGTTGCTTGCTACTTGAATTCGAGAACGGAAAAGACTTCAGTTAATCAAATTGGTTCTATGTTAGATGTTTATATGAATAGAGGATTCAACTGAATTTGATTTTGTGAAATGTATAAGTAAGTTGTCTCATTAAAACCATTTCAGAAATTGGGGAAAAAAGAGTAACAGCAGCATTAGTCTCCTTTCCTGGAATTAGATGTGCAGAGATCTGCATATAACAGTCTGTATAACAACAAAACAGTAGTGTTGTGACATTTGATGTCCCATTCATTCCACTTACTTGCCATGCCCCACACCCAGAACTATCTAGTCTACACAGAGATTAAAGCAGAATCCATGCAAAGCAAATGGAACATCCATTTTCAAGTTTTATCCCAGCTCTTTTCCATTCTACACTGTTTTCAGTGAATCACTTCTGAAATTATATTCTTGAAAATGAGAGCTTTTTCCTGTTGTATTGTTTCCTCAAGTTCGTTGTTCTTGAGAGGTGAAAGATTCAGAATTCTATAAAGGAAAATATCACACCACATATTGTAGATAGGGATAATAAATGTGATAATTTTTTTTATTATTTTGGAAATGCATTTTAGTGAGAGATACTGGGACCCAGAGCATAAATTTTGCTTGATTTTTTTCATCATTACAGACTCTTGAGTAACTTTTAACAGATGTGTATGTTCTTGCTATTTGTTAAGACTGTTCTGTAATATGAATTATTTTTCACTGCAGTTCTAAGAAGTAATTTGAGGTGAGATGCCAAGGGCAATGAATAAGTCTATTGTAATAAATAATAAAGATGATTTTTGTTTGTTTGGGGTTTTTTTGTTTGGTTGGTTATTTGGGCTTGTTTATGGGGCAGTAGATGCTCATTCACTCTGGACATTGTATCTCAAACTGAGAGTCATGATCACCAGAAGAGTTCAGAGGGGTTATTAAGTGTTAGCTGCAGTCAAGAGCAATTCATTTCCTCCTGTGTCAGCAGCGGTTTAATTCCTTTAAGAAGGAGAGAAAACACACTAGAGATGTTTGCTATTTTTTAATTGCTCTTTGCAGTTGAATTTCTTCTAAATGGAAAAGTTAAGTTGACTGATTTAGAGCCTTGTTTAGTGGCCTAGAACTGGAGGAACTGCTTTCACAGAAAAACAGACAAACCAGAATGGGTAATGCTTCTAAAAAGAAATGCTGGGTGCGGAAGTTGTTTTTAATGGGATATATCACTGCTCCGCGGTTTGGGACACTTTCTAAACACACATCAGTAATTATTGTCATTGCTATAGTACCATTAGTTACTTCACTGGGTTTTTTTCCCCTGTGCTGGGGCTCGATACGCTATGGCTTTGATTCTGACCCTGGTGTTCTCTGGCAGTCTGCTTCCAGAGTTGTCACGCGCTATGAGAGCCTTGACGCGTGGCTCCCTTGAGAAGGTGAAGACCATCTCAAATGTTGTCTCAGGGTACCGGTGCACACCGGCATAGATAAAGCCAGGTGACTCTTAGGGTGACCAGGCCTGCCTTACTTTTTGCTGCCTGTAAACTGTGCTTTTCTCTTTTCCATGGAGTGATACATATAGTGACATGTAGTGCCTGTATAGCTACCGGGTTTGGGGGCAATGTAGGGTATGGGTATAACCAAGAAATTCTTGATGAGGGAAGCTGGGTGACAGGGAGGCTTAACTAGATAACTACACGTTTGTAAAAGCACAGTACTCGCTCAAGGAAGGACACAAAAAGTCAGGGCAGGGTTGTCCAGTGGAATCCTTGCTTAAATTGACCAAAACCACTGTGCAATCTCATGCTCAGCATGTCAGTTCTCATATGCATCAACTCAATTTTTTCTTGGAGACTCAAGGGTAATAGAAGGACAGAACTGAGGTTTGCCCCTTAAGGAGATGAATATCGTTTCACACTAGGCAATGTTTAATTGCCACCTACAGAATAACATTTTCCAGTAAAGAACACAGAAATGAACTCGTGCAATCCTAGTCTTGTACACAGTGCGTTGCTTAAAGGAGCAAAGCTGTTATGGGCAGAAAACATGAATCCCCTGAGAAAATGAATCTGAAGCTAAACTGTAAGCTACGAGAATAAACCAGCAAAGCTGATCTGGATGAATGTAATAAATAAATAAATATTTCCTCATTTCTAATTTGCATGAGGGATTAATAAAAAAACCCCCAAAACCCAAACAAACAGAACAAACCACAAAACGAACACAACTTTAAAAAGATGAGGCTTAGATGCAATTTTATATTTTGGGATTATAAAATAGAATACACAAAGGAAATTCATCTAAAATTTTGCTTGCATAAGGTAATTCAGTACTGTGTAATCCCTTCCAGCCCTCAGCATTGTAACTTTGGAAATACAATACTCACAAGGCTAAGATATTTAAGTTAGTGTTCAGAGTTCTTATATGTATTCCAATAACGCATTTCATTGAAAAGACAGTTGAGCCCTCTTTTTTTTTCTTTTTCTGTTTTGGTGGTTTGTGGGGGGGGGGCTCCTTGGGGTTTTGTTTTGTGGTTCTTTTTTTTTTTTTTTTT
>JANIJG010024459.1:0-25748 GCA_024611175.1 Megaceryle torquata
TATAAAAATATACATTATATATCATTCACATTTTTGTTTTGTTGAATGCCTGCTGAAGGATGCAGTCAGACATTGATCTAGAGTGTTGCTGGTTTGGTTGTTACATGTTTTTGCTCTTGCCAAAGTGTTTGCAACTGAATAGTAAGGGTGTCTGCAAGAGACATGCAGCTGAAAGACAATACATCAGGTCACCTTACTGGTGCAACCTGTACCTCTATGGTGTGACAGCAAACTTTAGAGCAACTGAATTTTTTCAGGTTACATCTCTACACTATACTGTCTTAAGCCTAGGTGGTATACTACTCAGTTTTAATAAACTAAAGAGGAAAAAAAGTTAGGCCCTTTGAGTATCATGATAGAACATGAAAATTCCTAACGTTATAAAATCTTGAAGTGATTCCTTATGGTTTCATACATTTTAAAACTATGTATATAGAGATTTCATTGAGAGCCACAGAATTTTTCACCCTAGAGAAAGTACTTGCAGATTGAAATACAGCTTTTGAAATGTATTATTGATAAGGTCAACTCTACGTACCAAGACAGTGACAAGACATTTAAAGAAAACTTTTGTCTAGTGTCAAGACTTGGAATGGCTAAAATCAGAAGTATACAAGTCTAGGACCCAACCATACTGCAGCTTTTATCGTCTCCAGATGTTTTGTGTTCAGATAGCCATATTAGTTACTTCCAAAATAGGAGAGTTTGCAGCCTGATCAAAGTTTTTTATTTTCTCTAGAGCAGCACCAAGCCAGTTCTCCCCACAAAAAAAAAAAGCAAACCAAACAAAACACAACAAACCAACAAAAAAACACCACGTATGGAGGGAATATCTCTCCTGCAAATATACAAATTCATTTGAATTATCACATCAGGAAGAGCAACGCGTTCTTGCCAAGTGTTGCAAGTGTAGCTTGGATTGACAGGTCATACTTAACCTAAAGCTTGGAGGCTTCCCGGTAAAAGTTGATAAATTCTATTCCAGCTGAGTTAAGCTGTCTTGCGTTCTGCAACTGCTCTAAGAGCAGGTTCACTATTTTTGAGGTAAGTTTAAAAAAGTAAACATCTTCACCAAAACAACACAACAAATTTTTGACCAGACAAATTGTTGACAGTGTCCTAATCAGTTCCACAGCTAACCAGGATAAGTACAAATTACATTTTCCTTCTGTCTTCTGTGATCATATTTCAGATGGCAACATAGACTAACAAATGGAGGTGGCTACATACAGCACTCAAGGTTTTAGGTTTTCATCACTGTTGTGATACAGAGGCTGTCATTTTGTTGGTTGCTAATGCAGAATTTTATCCCCCGTTACCCACCCCCCCAAAAGAACTGTTGCAGCAAGTTTAATGTTAAATTTCTGTTCTGTAATATATATTCTACAAAAAAAAAAAGTTAATACCTGGTAAGCAGAAGAGTGCAGTCTATAAATCCTAGATACAAATTGAACCTCTATTCATGTGGACATGATAAACATGTAGACACCTAGGTCATAAAAGTTTTGAGCTCATATCAAAGGTTTCCTGTATTCCTTGCAAATGCAGATTTACAATTAAATTATTCTGCTCAGTCAGAAAAAGTAATATTAACAAAAACTAAAGCTTCTAATTTAGTTTAAGTCAGACATGTTTACAGTGTTACCCAGTACAGGTTTCCCTGTGTCCTCAGCTTAGAGTATTAACCCACCGCAAGTTTCAATATGTCCACTGAGTTTTACAGAAACAAAGATGCAAAGTCCTAATTGTGATTAGGATACACAGTTTAAGGGAATGTATTCTCTTATAGGCACATCAGTTTCATCTTCCTTCACTTCTTCATTTAAGTTCAATCACACACTCTACTCATCCTCATTATGCCACCAGTGGGCTTGCCATGGTGTGGCAATACATTGCTAACAGAACAGCCATGGGTAAAGTTCACTTGAGTGTTGATCGGCTAAAATAAAGATGCACCCATATTATTATACACTGAAACTACCCAAATCCAGCATTAATTTAAATTTGTGCCTCATCTGGATCACAGGGTTTTTTTGACTCACAGCTTGGAGAGGACCGCTGTAACCACAATCCAAGGAGAAGCACTATGATTCTCACAGGATGTAATTCCCATTGCACACCCAGATTGTCACTTCCTCCCGAAGCAATCAATAACCTGACATTGAGCCCACTCTCAGAGTACATTGCTAGTGACACACTCATCTTGACCAGTCTATTCTGGCCTAGAAAAGCATGTCTTCTATCCATCGTCTTTAAGGGCTTTGCTGGAGCTGTCATTTTGTCTCAGCCAAACCACATGAGGAATCAATGTTCCTCAACATCCTCCTTGAACTAGTGATGGATGTTACAAACTCATTTCTGTTATGGATAACAGCATTTCCACTTTCTTAATAAAAAGAAACAAGGCTTAGATAACCCAATTATTTGTTCTTTAAGTGATGTCAACAGTAGTAATAAAAAGTTACCAACTGCTTCTATTATTCTACATGATTGAAAAATTTCCATATCAATTTCAAATGCCATCTTGAAAAATTAACCATATAGTTATGTTTTAAAGGTTCTCTTTTCAGCTTACAACATGTACTGAATTATTTTTCAACTCTTTCCTTTAAGAATCAACTGGACAAGATTTAAGTCTCTCTAATACCACGTTTGCTTATTCATCAGGATTTGAACTGCCAGTGCTGGTTCAGAGATCAAAAAAGTATCTGCAATTCCTCAAAAATGCATGTTATAAGCAAGATATCTTACTACCCATGTTCTCCCTGTACTCCTAACCAATAACTCACAAAGAAACCCTTTGTTGGAAGCAAAGGGAAACCTGTCACACCAACTTATTTCAGCACCTTCCACTTCACAGAACTTTCATTTCTGTTCCAGGTTTTTACCTTTCACAATAAGTTTGATTTTTCAAAACAAAGCCAATGTAGGTAGAGCATTTTTAGCCCAAATCCATATGAAATAACATTTTTCAGCTCTATTTTTTATGATGTCCAACTCAAAAATATATACAGCATTTTTCAACCTTCCACCCTTCAGTCTAGAGTGACTATTCATCATCTAGCTCAGGGAAAACACTCCATGCATTCAGCATCAGAAAAATATATTGCAACCAGAACAGCAGCTCCTTCTGATGTATGCATTTATGAAAGCCACACCTGGAGTTAAAATCAGGTAGTGAAACTTAAAATAAGGTGGTAGTACCTTGTCTTGAAACTTGTCTTCCAACTTGTCTTCCATTCATTAACATTGCTCCCTACCAAGATTTGGCAGGTGGCATAAGAAGTGGCAACACCTGTTTAGATCATGCAGATGAAAGAAACTATTTTGTCCTTGGGGATCTTGTATCTCTGTATTGTCACCCCAAAGCCACTTGAGCATAAATCATACAATTCATTTCAAGGAACAGGTGTGACCCTGTAGCCTTCTCTCTTCAGGGACCACAGGGGACACAACAAACACAGGAGCTTGACAAAGCTTTAAGGTTTACTTGGAGGTCCCTTGAAGTTTTAAAATAGGGTCTTGGAATAACTAAACACATACATGCCTCCTTTCTACTTTTGGAAGGCATATTGAGCTTCATCTTTGACTATAATTCACGAAATCCAGGAGACACGAATGGAAAAAACCCTATTTGCTATAAGCCACAGCCAGAAGTTCTGAAGAATGTTTAGATCCTTTCTTTTATTTTGTGAAACTCTTATTTAAAGCACCAAAACATACTTCCTGGAGAGTCTTCTCTTGCTCCTAAGCAGAACAGAAAATCCACAAATTTGTTTGCAGTGCTTGTTACCAAGGAGACCAGGTTTTCAAAGGTAATGTTAACAATGCAAATGTAAAGAACTATTTGTGACAGTGTAGTACTGAGGTTACATTCAAAACAAGTCTAGATGGGGCCCCTGGAGATTTGGTAGAGAAAAAAAAGGATCACATAAAAATCTGGAAGATGCATTCACTGTATTTGGAGCAGTCTAGAACAGAAATTTTAGAAAGCAGTTCCAAACACTTATACTTCAGCAGATTAGGTCTGGAAAAGGCCATACCCAAGTGTCTGAAATGCATCAGAGTCCCATGGTATTTGACGGTCCAAAATACAGTCAGTCTTCCTTTCCAGAACACTCTCAAGCCAAACCATACATGCCTTTCTAACAAGACTTTGAATGGCCTGAGATACCTGTATCTTCTGGCATAACAAGTATACCTATACTAGTCTGGTTTGGGGTTTTTTTTTTGGGGTTGTTTTTTTTTTTTTTTTTTTTTTTTCTCTCCAGGAAAACAAACTTTTACTAGTGTTCTTTCTCTGCTTGTTGTTAATTTGGGCCAATTAAAGCTTAAGTCGTACTTCAGAGAACAGGCAATACTAGATTTGAATATTTACAACACTTGACATGTTTAATAACTAGGTCAGCTATACTATTCATACCTAATAAATGATGTAAAAAATATTTCATCACATCCATGTGTGTTTTATTCCCATGAAGTATGAGGTTTTCTGTAGTTGTAAAAGAAAGGGGCATTTGGTTCTAGTATTGAAATCGTTATATACACAAGCTGCCAAACAACTCTCAAAGCCCCTTTCTAGTGAACTCTAGATGTGAATAACCTGTTCCCATCCTGAGGGGCAGGGAAAAAAACAACCAAAATCTGCGATGAACATCTACCACACAATGATAGCATGCATTCACAACTGTGCATATGCAGATATAACACTAAATATGTTGACTTGTTTTCTTTAAAGCTTAAATATTCCTAAGTGAAAAATTTCTCATGGGACTAAGGCATTGTGTATAAATAGTGGCTACAATCCCACCATGTGTCTTACATTTCTTCCATAGTAGTAAGGGTGCATTTTAAGAAATAGCTTAACAGCTGTTGCAGTCTCCCTATCTGGTTTCAAGATACTTTTCTCCATTTCTGTCATTAAAGCACCTATTAATCTATTGTAAGAAACTTTCTTAACACACAGCATGCACAAGCTACCATAGATTTCATCGCATGCATATGCTGTCACTTAAAAAGTGTATGCTAGTAGTTCATTGTAACTTCTTCCACTACAGCTTGTATTCATTGTAATGACAGACATGGGTTGACATCCACATGAAGTATACATATCTGTATTCTATCTGCTGGATCTGCATGAAGAGATGCAGCTGTTGGGTACACTGAAAACACCCAATCATAAAATGTAGAATAATTTCTTTCCAAATTAATTATTATTTGATGAAAAGAAAAGGTGTTTGATTCAGAAAGACTTCTTGAAATGGATATCTATTAAAACAAAATTCTTCCAAGTAAATCTGAATAATTTCAGTGACAAGTCAGAACTGTGTCACCTTGAACAGAACCCCCAAAATGCTACCTGTGAATGCTTTCAGAGAGGTTATTTTTATCAAAGAGCCACCCATATCTGAAAGCAAAGTTTCACAATTTTAAGTTATGCTTAGTCCAAATAATCACTTGTAGAAAGAACAGTAGGCAAGTAGAAAACAAGTTTGAAATCAGCCCTGATTTGAGAAGGACCAAGAGACTCCCTCATTTTGCCTTTCTAACTTCATGTATATTTGTTTATTTGTTCAGGTATCAATTATCAATACTATTCTGGAAGATTCAAGGCTTTCTCCAGTCACAGCTTTATGCCAGAAATTAAACATCCCTTCATTTCCCCAGTAAGCTTCTTTGTTCTTTGGGAAGCTGCAGAGATTTTTCCCAAGGTTAGCCTCATTAATAATTTAAGACTTGTGCTCTTCCTGTTACTCTTCTGCTGTGCAGCCCAGATGACATCAAAAATGGTCATAGCCTAATCTGCAGAACACAGCCAAAATACCTGACAGTCATTTCTCCTAGTTTCCTATAGGAAGAAATCCCATTGACTGATTAGAACTATCCTCACTGGACAACAGATCCCCTGAAAGCATGAAAATTTCTTATAAATATCTTTAAACACATGGCTATGACTTGACACCATAATTTTCCAAAATGCTTCATTGGCCTAATGATAATGGCAAGCATCACTATCATGACTAAAGGAGACAATGAAGAAGAGAATAGAAACTTTAACTCAGATTAAATTGAAAGCATAAACAGCAAGAGCAGGTTCCAAATAAACGGGTTGTTTTCAGACCACATACCTGCATCTTCTGAAAGAAAACATACACTTCATAAACACAATTTTAGCCTTAGTAAACCATCTCATCATAAAGACCATGTAGCACAGCCAACACTCCCTTAACTGACTGGACTATGGGATATATTGAGAGCTATTTTCACTGAAAACCAAGGAAAAACCTGCTTATCTCACTAACCTGTCCTCAACCAGGTAGCAAGATTCAGACATATTTAATATTCCTGCAGGTGACAACCTACAGACCTGAGATATACAGAACGGATGGCATGAGTGAGGAAAAAAAAAAAAAAAAATTTTATGCTCTGGCCACTGTTGCTTAGTAGTGGAAAAATTGTAAGGCAGCAGAAAACTGGTAAGATGCAATGTCAGGCTAACCACTGCATGGGCAATGCAAACATCTATGGTCAGGATAAAACAGTACAATTCCTTGGAAGAGGGCTTCCCTCCTTTCTGTCCCAGTAACTCATCCTCAGCCCTTGACTGCTTCTTCCCTTTCATTGGTGCAGCCAACCATGGGGCAGTGAAATAAATCATAGCAGGGAATCAACCCATATTAAACTAAAGAACCCCTTATAAACATATACATGCACATGTAGCATTGTCCTGATTATTTCTCTATTTACCACACAGATGATCTTCCCAATACAAGAGAGAAGAGAGCAATAGGTTGAAGACTAGTGTTTGGCTGGGGAGAAGGGAGTGAGACTGTTCTTGCCCATTTAAATTGCAGTTGCATTATTCTCCCACTTAACAAGGAAAATAGGATTAAAATTACTGACCATGATAAAGGACACTTTAGCTTTTAAATCCCTATATATCTACTGAATTTTAGATAAATAATTATGAGCCAATGGGTTTGGTAAATACCAGAAACCAAGAATTAAAGGGAAAGCATTTGAAGCCTAGTGATACTGTGTCATTTTATTGTTCATTTAATTCAGCTGTTCAAATCAAGAGAAACCCTGGATCTCTTAATGGTAAGAGGACACGCACTGCAGCATTTGCCACATATTTAGAATTTTTTCTTGTGCTTTGTAGCCTAGATCTTTATTACCTGCAAAGCATCAAATTCCTTCTCACCCCCCATCCTCTCCCTGTTCATTTATTTGTTATTGTGAGACAAGAAGTACTGCACCCAGTTTTGGGGTCCCTACAACATGACAGACAGGAGGGACACAGAAATGATAGAGGGCATCCTTTTATGAAGGGACACAGAAAGTTGAAGTCCTTCAGTCTGGAAACAACACAGCTCCAGACAGACCTTATTACAGCCTCTCAATATGTAAAGAAGACTTAAAAAGAGATATGAAGAGACTTCTTACTGTTAACAGGACAAGGGACAATGGTTTTAAAGAGAATGAGGATAGGTTTACTTGGTACATAAGGAAGAAGTTTGATGAGAATGGCGACTCATGAGAAGACGACTCAGAGAAGCTGTGTATGTCCCATTAATGCAAGTATTGTAAATGTCAGGTTGGACAGGGCTTTTAGCAACCTCATCTCGTGAAAGATACCTCTGCCCATGGAAGGAGGGTGGACTAGAATATCTTAAAAGGTCCCTTCCAACCTGATCATTCGATGACTAACACACTTCATGATTTGAAAAGTAAAGTTTTAATTGCTTTGTGGAGTGATAAACTCAGTTTAATTTCCTTGTATGCCAGGTGTTTTGGTGACTGTCACCAGACACGTGTTATCTACCAGTACTTCACTTGATCAGACCATCCTGATGATACATAAAAGACTTCAGAGATGGGCCCAGAGTAGAAATCAGGACCGTGCAATTAACTGCTTTATTCTAATTGCCATCCTAATTCTGTGGGCTATGTTTCTTCGGAGTAATCAGAAGGTGTTTAACTTAAAGACATGAGGATTAGTTTAAAAGGAAAACTTAGGAGTGATTTAACAACAAGCTAACCAAGGTCTGAAGACCTCCCAAGAACTGGCATGACCACCAACTATTTGGTCCCAAGAGGTAATTTCCTTTCTTACCACAAAACTGCAGACTGTAACCAAGACCAAAAGTGAACATGAATGAATGCACATGAATCACATCCTGCCTCACAGCTCAGCTAGAATAGCTATGTACAAACTACTGAGCTCCTAAAAGTTCCATCATGAAACCAAGATTTATGTAAATTAGAAGCAGGCAAGTGATTATTAGAAAACTACCTTTAAAGATTTGGTTTATCATAGACACCACTGGTATATTTTAATCTTACCATTTTGGCAAGTGCTACCTAATCTCACCAGCTAAGAAAATCCCACATAACCCTTAAGTAAAGCACTTTCCCACCACCACTACTGTTTTCACTTCTTACATAGCCTTCAGTGGGAAGTTTCAATTACAAGATTATTACATTTGATATAAATATAATAAATTATGAAATAATAGGCTATGCATTTATGAGACAAGTGCTAGTAATACATAGTTTTATCACACTGTAATAAGCCACCAGTGAATTACAGGAACTTTCAGCCAAGTCATATGATCTGACTGTGTCTGAACAGTCAAGGACCTATGTTAAGAACAAAAGAAGAATGGTATCTGAATATTAAAATGGCAAGTTACTGCCTTCTCTCACATAGCAACAAAACATGACAGCATTACAAGGCAAATACCAGGCTGTACATTATTAGCTCATAAGAATAATTTCTGTCAGGCCCCTAGCGCATGGGATTATTCTGCATTTTAGAAGACAAGTAGGAACATAACGTGGCTGAAACCCAAGTCACTGTAATCGTCTAAAGCAAAATAAAGTTCACAATAATTGCCAAGGTTTATATTTTTCTTACCCACCAGAAAGCCTTTCCAAATGCAGTAGTTTCAGTTTGCTCACTGAAGAAACTCTTACAGAGGACCATAGCAGAGGATTGTCTTGGGGGTTTTTTTTGGTTCCCCCCCCCCCTTTTTTTTTTACTCCCTATGTCAGTTGTACTGGTTACCAAGCATGGAAGATTTGAAATATCAGCTTTTTATGAGCCAGTGTTCTGTCAAATAGATTTATTGCCATATATCAAGTTTGACATTTTGTAAAAGCAAAAAAGTTACAGGTTCCAAACACCTAAATGAATACCTACAAAGATGCTTTTAAGATCTTGATCTAAAATCAGAGCTCTTGTTATAATTTAGTTTTCCCACAATTTATAATAGACATAATTAGGTACATATTTTACTGCCACAAAGACACGACAGGGAAAGCAGTAATTTAACTGTCAGATGAAGAAAAATTCAGCATCGTCTGAAAGTAAAAGTATCCAAGAGCAAAGCAAGTTTGACTTCAGTGTCTGCATTTCCAATGCAGGACTATTCTGTAATGAGTCTGCTACTATGACTCATTCATATTAGAGCAATCCGAACACTGGTCTGCTTCATACTCATTAGTCAAACCCAGATTAACAAGAATTTAGTTCTTGAAGAGTTTCCACATCACCATCAGACAGCTGGCATAAAAAATAAAAATATCTTTTATATTTCAAGTACTGTTTAGTCAACTAAATCACATAAATGATTTACAGATCACAAGTTGACAGTGGGCCCAGAGTAACTTCTGCACTGATTCAAGTCAAGCAACTCTCCAACAGCAACCATCCACGAATTTTAAAATAAATATTATCAGTAGAACATGTGTACATGGAACAATCTCTGCTTTGCCCACCTTACCTTTCAAGCAAATAGTTACCTAGTAGTAACCTGAGTAAAGATAACTATATAGATGCAGCTGGTTTGGTTATTAATTTCATGAAGGTACTTAATGCCCCTCTAAATTATGTTTAGCTTTCACTTGATTCTATGACAACAGTTGCCCTTTTCTTTACCTTTTGAAGGTTTTCTCTTATTTGGTAAGACAGAGCCAATGAAGGCTCAAAACAAACAATATTCAGGACCACAGTATGATGGTTTTGATGCTGTATCAATATTTTTAGGAAAGCTGCAATAACACCCAAGACTTTTTCCAAGTACAAAGGCATCCATTTCTTCAGATGTAATTCCAGCTACTTCCTTTGGTCCATCTCCTTTTCCTTCGCTCTAACAACCCACTTGGCTGACCTTAAACCCTACCATCACATTTGATCTACCATGAAAAGATCGTCAGCACCATGAATTCCCTCAGAGAACACCAGTAACTTACTAAGGATCAGCCTCCTTCACAACTTGTCCCCATGCCTACCAATTCTATAATTTATTGCTATTGCTAAGTCTCACATGTGTAATCAGCCTCCGTTCTGTAGTTTTCTTGATTTTTATAATCTGGAATACTTCCAGGAAGTTGTTTATCTGCCATCTCCTGCTTTTCTAGAGTAAAAACTGCTTAAGCATTAGATAACATATGGCACTCATATCTTCATACTATATTTCCCTCTCATCCTGTTCACTTACTAATACCAGTCAACTGATATAACCATTCCAGATGAAAAATTAAAGAAATAAAGACATGGTATCAAAATAAGGTTTTTGTATATTTCAAGAACTCAGAAAATAGGCAAGAGACACAAGAGAGTATAACAGTAACTGGCATAAGAAGCACTATAAGCTTGCATTCCAGTACAAAACTACAATTAACAACTCATAGCACCAGCCTGTTCATTATAGACAGCCGCAGTTTCTTCCCCTGCACTAGAAACAGGATGCATTTACAGTTCTAATCAGTTGCTAGGAGGATAAGCAACAGGCTATGCTGAACTGAAGAAAATTATGCCAGTTAACTAAAAACCTCGCAGCAGCACATACTAATCCTATTATCAACATCTTGACAAAAAATCAAATGAACAAGTGTACAATTATTTTAATTGTTTCCTTTTTCACAGAAGTAATGTCAAAAACTATTAGACCAATTCTATTTACAAAACATTTACTGAATTCATAAGATTTGGTATTCACGTAAAACATCAGAGGATACAAGGACCACAGCTTTAGCCCTTAACAGGAGGCCTGATACAGCGCTTCAGCTAGAATAGCTTTCTGCTTATTAAAACATTTCTGAAACACAGCAGCTAGTTGATAGGATTTTGGAAGGCCATACTATTTACCTCGTTATCAGGCAGGCATTCAAACTGCTTCTCGCACAGCTTCTCCCTGACTCACACTTATCTTGGGCTGGTCTTTCTGAAAGAGCTACACTGTTGACCGCAGCCTGGCCAGCAACAGCACCATGCATGTCTGACAGTGGCTACAGTGCTTTCTTGCTTGATTTCTACAACCTAACATAGGTATGAACAGCTGTGCAGGACAAATATAGAAGTCTAATAAATTTAGCAACTCTCCTGGAATGGCAGAAGGCTTGAAAGTTCACCTGGAATAGCAAAACTGTGTATTGCAGACTTCAGTGCCTCTAGTACAAGGGAGTAAATTCATTCTACCCACATTACATGTGGTCTGTCCTTTTTTAACAGTACTACATGGTGCAAACACACAAACTGTGAAGTGTCTACAGACCTTTTGCAATACATTCAACTCATTCATTATTTTGGACCCCAAGTAAGCGCTTAAGGCATGGATAATAAAAAAATATTTAAATGGATGACAACTTAAGAAAAACTTGCACTGTTAAGTATTTTATATGCAGAAAAGGAAGCTGCACTACAAAAAAACCCCACTAATATTGTCAATTAGGTACTTGTCATCCAAAGGTGACTTGCTGTTTTTCATACTAAACTAATTTGGGACCTAGTGAATTGTGGATATACTCTTTGTACAAAACTGACCTACTGAAAGGATCACCACCATTTAAGTTTTAGTGACTGCTTGAAAGGTACCTACACAATATGCTCATGTCATTATGTCCATTTTAATTTATTAAATTTTTTTCTGAAGATCTTGCTGCAATTTTTGTATTAAGATATCAGAGGAAGAACAGAATGTTTTCAAATACTGAAAATACAAGAAAACCAGGCTTATTTTTTCTTTTCTCTTGTCATAACATGACCTGCTAGTAGATCTGTTTCACATATTAACTGGATGAAAGGAAGTACTTGAACAAACTGTGAACAGTTATCAATGCCCCTGAATTTAAAAAAAACCCCACCAACCCCATCAGAAAAGGTTTGCATTTTTCAAGCTTCCTGTCCAGCTTGTTTAACTGCACACTGAACCTGTAAAAACATCCAATCTTCCTTGAGCAACTTCTCCCCCTATGCTCAGGGAACGTGCCAGCCCCTTAAAACCTCCCACCTCAACACAAACATTAAGTTTGTCTGTAAATCTTGACAGTGCCTTCAAAAAGCCAAAAGCTGTTTTAGCTTTGAAAATTTACTGTTATTGACTAAAAAAGAAAATAAAATAAAAATCTATTGTGCACTTCACACTGCTAATGTATAATTGATTCTCCGGGATGGCATTGCAACTAAAGCCACTTCAGCCCTCAGTGTTCTGTTCTCCCACCTGCTACCAAATCCATTAACCAAATGTGTTGGCAACCTCAGATACCATGCTGAGTGTCAGTGTCAAATGGAAGGAAAAGGTCTAATTTTCCTACAGCAACCCTCATGTCTGTCTAACTTAACCCAAAAAACTTCTGCTTTCACTACTTAATTCTTATTCTATCACTTGGCACTACGTGGTTACAAACAGAACAGCTTTAGAGGCAAGTATTTTTTATTTGAGATTGCTATAGAGGCTCAAAATGCCAAGATCAAAATTTAAGACCCAAGAAGCAAATTAGTACAGAGAAAGATTTACCTGGAGCCAAGATAAATTCTGCTTCACTTTTAAGGGAAGTTTATACTAGTTTGTTTCTTACACAACAGACCCTGGTGCATGTCTTAGCACTCACAAGTCAGCATGACAGTCTAGCAGAAAAAGCTACAAGCTTATTTTTCAGTGAACATGAACTTCCAAAGATTATCATTACTCCTGTTGCCTTGGTATAACTGAGAAGAAAACAACTGAGGAAGGAGTTCTTTACCCTGAGGTGGTAGAACACTGGAACAAGTTGCCCAGGGAGGTGGTTGAGGCCCCAACCCTGGACACATTCAAGGTGAGGCTTGATGAGGCTCTGAGCAACCTGCTCTAGTTGAAGAGGTCTCAGCAGGAGAGGTTGGTCTAAATAGCCTCTAGAGGTCCCTTCCAACCCAGACACAGACCTGATGGAGCAGGTCCAGAGGAGGGCCATGAAGATGATCAGGGAGATGGAGCACCTCTCCTGCGAGGACAGGCTGAGGGAGCGGGGATTGTTCAGCCTGGAGAGGAGAAGGCTCCAGGGAGACCCAACAGCCACCTTCCAGTACCTGAAGGGAGCTTCTAAAAAGACTGGAGAGGGCCTGTTTACAAAGGCCTGGAGTAAAAGGATGAGGGGCAATGGTTTTAAATTAGAAAGGAGTGGATTTATATTAGAAATACAGAGCAAGTTCTTGACCCTGAGAGTGGTAGAACACTGGAACAGGTTGCCCAGGGAGGTGGTTGAGGCCCCATCCATGAAGACATTCAAGGTGGGGCTTGACAAAGCTCTAAGCAACCTGCTCTAGTTGAAGATGTCCCTGCTCTCAGCAGGAGGGTTGGACTACAGGACCTCTAGAGGTCCCTTCCAACCCAGACATTTCTGTGTTTCAGACATTTTTATGACTCTATGATTTCTAAAGGAAGATTTGGAAAATACAGTTTTCCTAATATTTATAAAGGGCATTTAAGGAAATCACAGACATTTAATTTTGCAGGTAGTTTTAACAACCTGCAATTTTTAACAATTGTACAGCCTGTAGCACATAAATGATTTTTTTTCCACACTCACTATTGATGATTTTTCAAGTTAAAATACCTAATAATACTAGTTTTACAATAGTTTTAGAAGCATTCTTATAGTAGACAGGAGTTTAGTGCACATAAAGGAAAAATAGCAAAGGAAAAATAATTCAGTAAGGAGAGAAAGAAGAAGCTTCTTTTGAACGAGTTACTGAAAGATAGAAATCATGTTATGATTGGTTCAATTAGAACAACATTGCTTACCCACTACTTCACAGTCTAAATAGACACATATGGATCTAAATAGAGCTGAAGATAAACTGTGTTTTACTTCTGAGAAGAGCCACTCCGCAGTAATCTACAAAACTGGGAAAGAAATGCATCTCACTGCAATCAGACAACATATTGAACTTGTTAAGATACCTTAGAAACACAGGACAGTTATATAGTATTCCCCATAACAATTTTTCTACATGGTTACTTGAGGTAGACACATATGATTTCACATTCCATGTACTAATCCTACATACTCATGTCTTCATTTGCATAGGTATTTTTATAAGTTTGAAAACATCAACAAGTGTTATCAGATTTAAGGCTTGGAAAATACTCAGACTTAAGCAAGTGTTATACACAAAGATGAAAAATTAATATTACTGGACATAACCTTTTCACTAGTTTAAATGTAAAGATTAAATTGTACTCTAAGACTTGTGGTTGCTCTAATTTAGGGCAAAGGAAGGCCCCAGGTCAATAAGATCACCATGTATCTATTGAATTTTTGTGCAGTATAAGAACCAAAAGATTAATATATCAAGAAGCTACCTAAAAACAACACTCAGTGTCTTTATAGCTACACAGAAGGCATTGTCTAATAGCATAAATCACAGAGGAAAGTCTGTTCATTTAATTATAAAATTCCTGAAAAAACCCAACCTTAAGACTCACCAGAAAATTTATCAGATGAGTTAAGATGAGCTAACAAAAATGGGTTTTTTTTTCATAAAGTCACCTACAACTGAAGCATTCCTTAAGCCGCGTATACTTTCCTGTAGATTCAAAGCAGGTCTTTTAAGCTCTTGAGCATGCCTACAATTTTCAGGGTAGAACAGAATTTTCTGCAGTCCCATGCAACTCCATGTCTATTTAAAGCTTATGAAATATAAGTGTTGATGCATATTCTTTTGGTCCTTTATATGGGTCATTCATATGACTTGAACTAATTTGTGTAGTTACTCTAGATTCTTAAGCTTATTTCATTTTAATACAGAATTAAAAATTTACTGTTTCTCCTATTCCTAACATATCCTCCTTGCATTTATTCCCATAGCACAGAAATACCTGAACATACTTAAGAATTATTTTGTGCTGTATTTGAAGATTTGACAGGCTTAAATAAAAAAAATATTTTGAAGCCAGAGACACAAATCAACCTGTAGTGCACCTGCCTGAAACCACTCTCTCAAGATAAAGTTCTGTTTAACATGTTAAGGAGAATTACACAACTCCAAAGGTAAGCAATAACTTGATAAGTAAAAAATTGTTTTTTGTCCAAGAGCAAGGAAGGGAAGGGGACTTGATCTTTACTATTCTAATATTCCAAACCTCTTCTTTATATTGCAATTCTCTTGAGTCATCTACATTTCTACAAATAAAATTAAAAGTTAATTTTATACAGTAGAAAGTTGATGAACCACCCTGTGTTTTTAGGAGGCCTCTGTGATGGCTTTAGATAGCTCTTTATGGTGACCACCCGACATTTTTTAATTCACAAGGAAGAAAAGGCTCAGTTCAAATCTTTGTCCTTAATTCAAAACTCTGCTTAAAAAATGAAAGCTTTCTTGGAAGGGCCATAGAACAACAAATAAAAAGAACCAAGTACTGAGTCCTGTACAGTGAGCTTCCAAGAACCTATCACACCACTTAGTTGAATACAAGTAGTTTCCCTAAACAAATGTCCCATCATGTGTCTTAAACCAACTTGTCCTGCACTTCAAAAGTCTTAGCTCAAAGAAAATTTTGCAAGAAAATTTTAAAACGCATAGACAAAAATAACTAAATTCTTTTCCTTGTAAGATTTAATCATGTTAAATACATAAGAAATTATTATTATACATACTAAATACTATTTTACTGGGTTTACTGGTGAGCCTTTTGACAGCCTCTTGGCATTATGCACATGACATAGCTTGTTTCAATGACAGCACCAAACATGGAGTTCAGCCAAAGTCACAGAAGCCTCCGGATCAAGCACAAAATCAGAACATAAAACACATCACTACACAGCTGTGCAATGACTACCCACAGGACACCATTACTGATATCTTCCAACAAGTCTCCTTTCTCTGACACACCCTCCTCCTGGGTTGACAGCGAAAATAACCATGCACTTTGCCACGTAAATTAGGCAACAACAGAGGCACCAGCAAATAACACCAGAGACACCTCTCTGGAAAGGACACATAGTTTCTGCTTGTATCTAGCCACCTTCAGTGCTGCCCCAAACCAAAACACCACCCACCCCTTCCCTCTACTCATTCTTCATTAATCTTCAGCCCTGACCTTATGTTTGCTTCGAGTTGCTTCTTAAGTTGCTATTGTCAGAAGAACAAGCTAAATACAGTCAGCCTTGGGATTCTGAAGAAGCACAGCAGCTGCTTACTGATTGGAGATTGGAGAGTGTAGCATTCCCCAGTAAACCATATTTCATTTGGTTAAAGACTTGAAGTCACCTAAAATGATTTTAGATTAAGCAGGAATATTGACATGCATACCTTTCAAAGTGTATTAAAACCAAAACACGCAAAGCATATTTGGGAAGAAAACACAAAAGCTTACTTACATTTTGCGGCATTTGATGACAGTCTACCACAGAAGTACAGCAGCAGGTCAGCCCACAGCACAAATGAATTGGGAGGCAAAGGTGACCCCAAAGCAGAATGCTACCCCCGTATGTCTGAGCTGGGAGAGCTAAGCAGAACAGATAGCTACAGATACCATCAAAACTCCTGTGATGACCAGCTATAAGTAGCCAGGTCTGTAACCAATCCATGAAGACAAAACAACAGTTCAAGAACAGAGCTGGGCACATGCCTGACTTCAGAAAAGAACTGCTCCCTGCAGTGGAGCTGAAATAGGCAGGTTCTTGGGTAGGATGGTGTTGTGGAGTGTCAGGTGAGGCTGATCAGGGAATTTAAGACCTATTAGTGCACTCAGGGCCATTACACAATTCTTAAGGTATTCACAAACAAAACAGTATTAAAGGAATAAGCAAAACATTGGGCTGTAGGGAAAGAGGAAGATACCACATTTTAGATGCACCAACTTCCAGCACCTCATCTATTGTAATATAGGACAAGAACCAAAAGCTACATCTCTTTTCCTTCTATGGCCCCAGTTTTACACATAAGTGAATCACCATTGTTTCCATCTGTATTAATCTTGGCGTTCATTTTTTTCTTTCCCTCTTAGTTTACTGAGGGAAAAAATCATATAAAATCCAGTGAAAATAAAAAAGATGAAATGTTTTAATATATTAATCTAAGATCTATCTTCACATTAGACTTTCACGTTACAAAATAAGCACTAGTTACAACTTAGCAACAATCATCCATTCATTCATCTAAGTCACCTGGGACTGGTCAAGCCAATCTGTCCAGAAAGCTTTTCTCAGCACTGCTACATTTCCAAGCCATTTTTTTAAAACTGTTCCTCATGTGAGTAAAACCAAGGTATTTGGGTGCACATAGAACTTTTTGGTATGCAAAGGGGATCAACAAACTCGAGGAACTTTCCTGTTAAGGTTTGCACATTTGTCCCACAAACCTTAGAGCTGCCTTCTAGGTGTAGAGATGAGGTGTCCTATCTTGTTTTCTGATTTTTTTTCCCCTGGCAGGGCTGGACCCTGCCATATGCTGGGGGAGCAAGGGTATCCCCCAGCCTGTAAGACCTAGTGACAGAAAGCAGTGGGGTCAAGCTGGGCTTGTGCTCACCATCCATTGTCCACATGGGAAGGCAGAGGAGCACTGGCTATCTCTGTTGTCAGTAAGTCTGTGGCTGTAGCCCTATATCCAGTATGTGTGTGGCTGACCCAGGTGGCATAAGGCACAGCAGCCCCCAAAGTGGGCATGCTACCCCTGTTATCTGAACTTCAGTCCTTGTAGACAAAACCCCCAGTACCCCAAAAACTGGAGAGATGAGGATGCTTCAGGGTAAGAGAGACAATAAACCAGAAGTATCAGTAAGGATCAAGGCTTTAAGGACTCTTTCTTGCAGTTTATGGTAGGCTAGCCTTGCACCTGTGGTCTTTAGTGATCTTTCATTTTATTCACAGTCTTGTAAATGGTAAGTGTTTACTAGGAGCCTTATCAGAATACTACACATGTAGACACCGATGGCTTTGTGCATACAAAGTGCACCAATACCAAAAGAAGCTCATGAAGTGTTTTTGTGACAGCAGCTGCACTGCACAGCAGATTGGTGCTATGCTGCAATTTTACTGCTTTCCATTATATTAAGTGCATAATATGGTAAAACTTCACCCCACAGTTCCAACTGAAAATAGATGTCTTTCACACCTCATCTGTCAACTGCTTTTTGCTTAGTCCCACACTTGTCCCTTTCTGATTCCTTCTGTCTCTTTAAAATGTGTGCAGCTCTTCATGGCTGTGGAGGTAGGGTGACATAACATGGGCTGAATTTTATACACATTTTCTGAAAGCTTTCAGGTCACAAGCTATGAATGTTTTTTAAGCAATTAGTCTTCCCACTGTGATATGAGCTATCAGATGCTGACAGTAGGACAGTTTGCACAACTAATTATGTATGATAGCTGCTGTAAGTAATGATATAAGAAGTTTTTTAAGAGCGAGGAAGTTTGAAGTGCTTCTCAGAGACTCCTTTTGGTAGCCAGTATCTGTAGTGTACTGGTGTTTTAATTTATGGTTTCAGAATCTCACTAATTCAAAGAAAGAAATTGTCTCAGTTCAGAGGATGCATTTTGTTAGTCAGGTGCAGTCTACCTAGCTCTTTATATGCAATAATTAAACAGATTTTTGTAAGGATTAGTTTGAAAAATCATTGTTGAAGCCATACCTATTTCTTTCTGCAATGAAATTACTGGTTTCTCCCCTGAACGTTCCTTGAGATTTTATCTAGTCATTCACTCTGCAGCTATGTTGTCAAGCAGAGAAGATTATCCGAGTATCATCTACTCCTTAATATTTTAGCAAAATTAAACTGATAAAATGTCTTCAAGCAGAATTACTTGAAAACAAAACAGCTAACAACTAAATTAAGTTGAAATACAAAATGAGTCATCTCTTCAGTGTAGTTTGAACACACCATGGAAGGGCAGATGGCTCAAACAATTTTTAACACTCCATAGGTTAACACTTTCCTCTAATCTCACAATTTATTTAATAAGTAACTTGTCTTGTCCTTATACATTTATACATGCATATTATTCAGCACATGTTGATTTCAGTAGATTAGTAAACTGACATAACTGAGATCAGCACTCTTTCCCTTGTGTTAGAAATTGGTGCATTGGAATAGACCACCTTTTTTTTTTTTTTTTTTTTTCCTTACAGCCAGTGATCAAACACCACAATGATAGTATTTCAACATGTGTGTGTTTGGGACAGAATGATCAAGCTACTCAACTTTCTCTAAAAATAATAGAATAATCGAGCCATCATATTGCAGAGTTGAATAGCCCTGACACATAGAGAAATGTGTGACATCTATGTCAATTAAAATGTGCAACAGAAGTGTAATCTAATTGGCAGATTTGCGATTCTTACTGTTTTGACTGGACAAGGACAGGAGTAAACTACTTCATCAAGTGGAAGTGTAATTTACTATTTGTAAATTAGGAAGGCTGTACATACCATCTCAAGTACAGCAGTTCAATCAGACCTACTGATAGCACCCCATTAGGGAAACCCAAGACCAATGAACTTTATCCCTTTCACTTAGACTATTCTGTCAACACTTCAGCTAAGTTCACCCAAGAGCTCACTCTCAGTTAAACATTTGTCTGCTATGGAAATTTATGACACCTGGATTATAAAAGATTTTATGCTAGGAAATATTTGGTTGCAATATGTTTATTGTAATCACAGTGTTTGTGTAGTTGGCACAGTGTTTGCAGTTGATGTTCATCAGACTGAAATTTTCCCAAAGAGGGTTAAAGGCTTAAGAGGCTTTAAGTTTAACGTCTTAGTGAGATGAAAACATGTATGTGTTGAATAAGTAGACCTTACCAGCTACAAGAAAGGCCACAGATGCAGGTTTTCAGGACAGCCCCCTTAATTGTGCTGCCTTTAAGTCATATTATATTAATTTTGATTTATGTGTCTGCAAGGTAGTGATTAAAGCATTTTGCAGGATATGATAAAAAATAAAAATTACATCAATGAACATATTAAACTCAGTAAGCTGAGATATTACAAATGGAAATTACTTGCTACTTACAGAATTGTTAAAGATCAGCTTGCAGGTACCTTCTTACTGAGAAAGAAGGTTGAAATGTCATCAGCAGCTTAAGTTTGTTTTCCTTCTTCCAAAGTTATTGCCTTTTTCTGAGAAAAGGGAAAGTCACAGGAATCCAAAGCAAGACATATTCCTTTTCTGTCCTAGCCTGTTTTGTTTTGTTTTGTTTTGTTTTGTTTTGTTTGTTTGTTTCTTTGTTTGTTTGAGGGGGAAGGGGTGTGTTTGTTAGTATCGCAAAAGAATGGAAAATAATCTATTTTACAGTTGCATTGATATTGACTACCTACATTTTCCTGACTATGCAGTAGATTTGCATGTGCTGTCTCACTAAAACTGTGCATTTCTGTGGCTGACCAATCCTGGGCAAAAGGGCCCTTAATACAGACAGAACTGAGAGTCAACATCAACAGTTTTCCAGCTAGGTTAGTTTGCTGATCCCGGTGCAGGCAGTCAGGGCAGCTTCAGCCAACACAGGCTTGAGTAAAAAAGGAAAATGTCACAGGTGTCTTCACCTTCTACTCATAGTTTATGCCTAAATCAAGTTAAACTGGCCAAAATACAGATAAACTAGGAAATGCTTTTGAGTAACTAGCATTGTCATAGCACATCCCAGTGTGGAGGACCAGAGGACTGATGATGAGTGGTGATGGTTTGCAGACATCGCTGTTAAAAACAGTGCTGTCATGCAACACCAGGGGAGAAGCCTGAAGTAGTGTAGCTCTCAGTGGAGAAGCTGTAATGTCTTCCCACTTCTCCTAAAGCCATTTTCATCTAGGAGTTTGCCAGCTTTGGATAAGACTTTCCACAAGTAAAAAATGAGCCGACTTTGTTATTTCCATCACAGACCAGCTGTAACTGAATCAGAGCTCGAAAGTTACAAAAAAAGTAACTGAAGAACAAGTGCTTCTGTAGGTTGTCTTAAGCGGTGCTCTACTATTCCAGTCTTTAAAGCAACTGAGCTTTGAATTTCTCTACATCTAGAGGATCTTTCTATAATACTAATAACGGAGATCTTAAAAATTACTTAGTACAGCTTTTCACTTTCTTATTTAAATGCATCTACTGTAAAAAGCATTAAGAATGAGTGTAGCTTCCCATCAAAAAATTAATCATTTTTGCTGCCAGATTTTTCATCTGTTTCCATTCTTACAGAGCAAGGTGGTAGTTAAAACTCTTTCAATAATCATAAAGGGAGCAAAAAGTTTTTGGGCTACCAGTAACATATTTTCTTCAGAGTGACAGAATATAGGCAGTCCAGGTAGTACTAAGTAAACACATATGACAGCACTGTCAATCCCTTTTCTTCCCATGAAATAAATAATTAATAATAATAATAAAAGAATAAAGCTCTAAATCTGTTAGCTATGACTACTACCAGCTGCAAGGTTACTGCAAGGTACTCTGTGTAACTTTTATGAATTATATTTGATAAACACAGCACTGTGTAGAAAATGATTGCAGACTCTGGTAGTCTCAGTGTATAGCATAGGAGGGCAGATACCAACAGTACTCTTTCATAGTTGAATCCTGAAATACCTATCCTTTGCAAAAAAATGTTGGGGTCCAGTGCCTCTGCAATGAAAAATAAACTTGGTTTAATATTGTATTAGCCATGAGATTTATTATTTTAAGATGCCAACTTTTACTACTTTAGGTTCCAATTTTGGAAAATACTATTTGGTTGCCTATCAAGAGCCAAGCTACTAGTTTTCTTCATAATCTGAATTGTGTATTTGGAGCTTTAATTAAGGGTGGCATAATACTATGGCAAACTTTAAATTGTGGATGCCTGAATATCTTTAACTTTTGGTGTGAAAATAGTAAATCTTGTCTAAACAGGAAAGCTCTGTTCCAGCTTACACTAAGACTGAGAGGAAACCTGTTTTAATTTTAAATCTCTATTCCAAGAACCAGGATAAAGCAAAGACAACAAGCACTGAACAGCCAGGCAGTACAGTCTTCAGCTAGGGAATGGGCACAGTGCGTGTAATATTTTTTCCCCTTACTCAGAGCAAAGCAAGAACAAAGTTCATACCCAGAACTTGTTGGTTCAGGCTTTAATTAATACATCTGATTGAGCATTTTGTTGTCCACAATGAAGTAAACTTATTGTCTGCTTTCCTCTATCAGCTCAGTTTCTCTGTTTTCAGGTTTCAAATTCAAGGCACTTGCTTTCCTTGTCAAAGCTTAATTTTATCCTCTCAGTTGGTTTTTTTGTTTGGGTGGGGGGCTTTTTATATAGTTGGTGAGGAGTGATCAGAAAGTCTAGCAGGTATGAATAAGAAGCCTCTGGAATACAAGGTAAGCTGTGGGATCTGATAAATTTCGGAAGAGAGTAATTTTCAAATGAACGAACTTAAGGTTAACACCGGAAGTTCACACCTTCTTTTCCCACTCTCAGCTTTATATTCATTTAAATAGGGCATCTACTGAAATAGCTCAAGCCTAACATTATCAAGGGACTGAGGGAAGCTGGATACTCACACGTGTTTTGAAACACTATCTGACAAGATGCTATTTGTTAAGCCCTTCAGATGCAACTTTTACTGAAAAGTAGAAAATAAATGCAGAAAAACAGATTACCACTTCTCATTTCCCAGCCTTGAGCAGCAAGCAGCTGAGCTGATCTATTGAAAACATACATTGTATTACTCTATTATCTTTTCCAAGTCATAACTATAGTTTACAGCAGCTTTTATTTAACCTACTCAGAGCAAAAACAAAAATGCAGAAAAGATGCAATATAACAGACTTCAATAATGCACTAATTCACTTACAATTTTTTTTTTTTTTTTTTTGCCTCACCATAGCATCAGTGGTAACAGAGGGTCTAGTCTGGACCAGAGGAAATCATCTTCAGTTCAAATACTGCAAGCACTGTCAAACAGATATCTACTTTGTATAGATTAAGGCAATAGTGAAGACATCACCTTAATTAAAGTGCTCAAGAAAGTTATTAGAGTTTTCTCTTCAGATTGGATACTTAGAGGAATTTTTCCAGAGACCAGCTCTGTAAGAAGAATATAAGCATAGTGACACCTAGCTCTTAACTTCCACCAGAAATGCCCAGTTGGAAACTCCCAGAGTGAGGTTATTACCTGGGTGTCTAATTCAATATTCCTTCCATATAATCTTGAAATGTAATATTATCACAAAGTTCAATGCCCATAGTTCTGCTACAGACAAGCATTTTGATTGGCAAGCTGTCATCCTGTCAGTCAGTGCTGTCTACTGTTTGAGCTCTCAGATGCAACTCCCCTTCAGAAACCTGTGAACCAATGAGCATCTCTCCAGACTTGCTGGGAGTTACTAAATACCAAATCTGTTACAAGTCTCAAAAAGCCCTTCCAAGGAAGGGCTTCCTATGAAAAATCTTATCTGTCTTATGTCTGGAGTGGCTTGTAACTTTAATTCCCACCTGTGTTTTGATAAACAATATTCAAGAGCCATCTAGCGAACATAGGATGTCTCACCCTCATTTTTTGTAATATTAAACATGACAACATAGTCAGCTAGTTGTGGTAATGGAGGGTCTGTCATATGCAGATATGTGTATATAGGGCATTCTCATATGGCAAGAGGAAAGTGTAATACCTAGTATTTAAATTTAGCCTTTAAGTATGATTTCAGGCTATGTCAAGTACAGGGCAGCATCACAAAAAGAGTCACAAAGTGCTATCCATGTGATTCTGAAATGGAAATATAATCACAATTGAAAGTGCCAAGCAATATTTGCCTATAGCCACAGATAAGTAGGTCTTGCCAAGGTCCTTGAAAATAGGCCATGTTGGCTCTAACAATCTGAAGGGAAATCCAAATTAATATAAAACTCTTTATCGCCCTGTCTCTGTTCACAGTCAGTATAAATTCACAGCTTTTCAGCTTTTGTATTTATAGCACACAGGACTTCAACCAGAAGAAGCAACTTCCAGTTCTGCAAAGGTGTCTGAACTGTGATGCTTCTTTTATCTGAGCAAGAGCTCTTAACTTTGATAGTCTTTGAATCCTAAAATAGCTTGAATATGCTCCTCTATTGATTAAAATAAAAGTTATCAGTCTGGCATGATACAGAAATAAAAATGATGGAGAACTGAGCATTTGGCCTAGAAATTCAGCCTTAATATTATTTTAATTCTCTGCATTCTATTCACAGTGGCTCCCCTTTTTCACCTAAGGATATTAAGGACTCTGCGTACTAAACCACAAGCAATTACTATAATAGCATAGCAGGTTGTCTCTCAAAATCAGCAAATCTTATCTTTAAAATGATCATCTAAAGTGAGATACTGTAGGATGGTCAAGGGCTACATCTTGTCTAGTGCCCAACTCTCCTGTGAGTTTTAAGTGCACCAGTCAGAGGTACCAGGTTCTTTCCATCACATACCACAAAGTACATTTTTACTAGCTCTGTGACAGAAGTGTTTCACACATGGTTCTGAGTTGACGTGTGTTGAAGGTGATCCCACAGCTCATTATGAAATGAACTAATATCTTTTTATTAGTTAGTGGTTTGCTTTTGCTGCAGTACGATTAATATACATGTCTTCTTTAGTGAATGGGTAACAGTGTGCCCATTGCTTTACACATCTTTTTTAATAGAATCATAGAAATGTCTGGGTTGGAAGGAACCTCTAGAGGTCATCTAGTCCAACACCCTTGCTGAGAGCAGGGACAACCTCAACTAGAGCAGGTTTCTCAGTGCCTCGTCAAGTCTCACCTTGAATGTCTCCAGGGGTGGGGCCTCAACCACCTCCCTGGGCAACCTGTTCCAGTGTTCTACCACCCTCATGGTAAAGAACTTCTTCCTAACATCCAATCTAAATCCACTCCTTTCTAGTTTAAAACCATTGCCCCTCATCCTTTTACTCTAGGCCTTTGTAAACAGGCCCTCTCCAGTGTTTTTAGAAGCTCCCTTCAGGTACTGGAAGGTTGTTATTAGATCTCCCTGGAGCCTCCTCTTCTTGAGGCTGAACAATCCCAGCTCCCTCAGCCTCTCCTCATAGGAGAGGTGCTCCATCCCCCTGATCATCTTTGTGGCCCTCCTCTGGACCTGCTCCATCAGGTCCATGTCCTCCTGTGCTGAGGGCTCCAGAGCCGGATGCAGTATTCCAGGTGAGGTTTCACCAGAGAAGAGTGGCAGAATCACCTCTCTTGATCTGCTGGCCACACTTCTTTTGATGTAGCCCAGGGTGTGATTGGCCTTCTGAGCTGCAAGCAGACAATGCTCATGTCCAGCTTCTCGTCTATCAGCACCCCAAAGACCTTTTCTGCAGGGCTGCTCTCTATCACCTCCTCCCCCAGCCTGTATTGACAGTGGGCATTGTTCTGGCTCGGGTGCAGGACCCTGAACTTACTCTTGTTGAACCTCATGAACTTCACCTGGGCCCACCTCTCCAGCTTGTCCAGGTCCCTCAGGATGACATCCCTTCCCTCTGGTGTACCCACAGCACC
>JANIJG010024459.1:31959-53398 GCA_024611175.1 Megaceryle torquata
TGTCACATACATTTATGTATAGCTTGCACATTGGCACTAGGAAAACAAAGGGGGAAAATAGTTTATCCCTTGTTATAATCAGCACCAGTGCTTAAAATCTTCTGAACACAAAAGCATGTGGTGAATCTTACCAAACCATTACCTTCCAAGTATTTTAACCTAAATTGTAGAAAAATATTTCAAGATTTATAAAGCCTGCCATATTGATGACATCAAACTTTAACACTTTTGTGTGTACACAGAAAGCAAGTTGTATTGCATCAGGGGAACTTACCTTGGTTGGTACAAGTTTATTCAGATGGATGCCGTTATGTATATTTATGTCCTTTGCCTTATCCTATTCCTTTAGAAACAGTGTTTTGCCTTAAAAAAAATAACACAACACTATTCAGTTCTGACACTACCATTTCTAAAATGTGGCTACTGAAGGCAGATGACCTGTTTGTTAGGAAAAAAAATCCACCCCAAAATTAATCATGTTTGGATTAAACTAGGTGCAACTTTTAGTCCCAGTAGTACTAAAATTCCACAGCTGAAAAATCATATTTAAGTGTTGTACTGCAAAACACAGCTTCTTTTTCCATATTTCCATGACCTTTTCTCCAATCTGTAGCAATTCCCCAGACTGCAGAAGTTTGCCCTAGACTATCTTTTTCTATTATTTCTGTTCTATTTTTGCCACAATCAATTTATTATAACTTAGATAATTACTCCTCCTTCCACCCTCCCACCTTTGAGCTCACCCATGCAGATTTGCAGGTGCAGATAGGACCAAAAAGAGTGGGCCCAATGCTTCCCACATCACTTTAGGTGCACACAGAAGAGCACAAATACTCTGTACTTGCAGCAAGGACACAAGCTGTAAATCTCCACAATCTACTGCTGAAAATTTTAGTGTCAGAAGGTCCTTCCACATCAGACTCTGTTTAAGACCATGCTGGGATCTTGACTAAGAATATCTTTGTGTTCTTTAGCACAGACTTATTACCTAACAGTATGTTGTTATTATAGGGCATTATTTCACATGGCTATTTGGTGTAGATTAGTGTTCTTTCCTGATAAATTCAGTGTGTAAGCCTTTACTTCACTCTTTGTGTATACCCCTTCTGGCCTTATAAAGATTCAAGGACAGTGTTTTTTCAAAGTATCCCCTTAAAAGGATTCTTCTTCTATTTTCATTGTATTGTTCTGCTTAATATTAAGTGGCTTTCCATCTGTAGTACTCTGATTTTACTAAAAGTCATAAAATATAAGAATCTGTAAGTCTTTAGTCTATTGCAGTTATATCTTTTTTTTTTTTTTTTCTATTAATAACTCAGTGTAAATGTATCCTGACTATCAGTATGGGTGATGGAGGGTGAGGGCAGCAATGGAAACCATGGTGCTACCATCTTGGCTGACAGAACTCCCAAATGATGTTTCGAGATTTTATTGTACCAGACATGTATTTTGTCATCTGCATAAGTACAAGAATAAGTTCCCTCCGCCAGTGATTACCAATAGTATTCATAAAGAGTTTCTTTACTCTGACCTGTTCTTTGTTAAAGAAGAAAATGTGTCATTTCATTTTCTCTTGTAAAATCTTAATATTTAACCAGAAAGGACTAGATCTGACAAAGAATGCTTTGGTTAAAGCTGACTGCCTCCTTTGCTGTTTAGTATCTTGTAAGCATCAGTTTCCAAAAATGCAGTTGTGGAAGCAGAGCACTACTTTTTACCATTTTTCCTAATTACCATGAAATCTACAGAAGTGGCACTGTAGTTCTCAATCACACTTTCTTTCTTTCTCAACACTCAGAGACTTTTCTTCAGTGAGGTAGATTAACACACTTTTCCAGTACCTTTTGCAGTTTTCCTATAGAATAAAGCAACTCATTTTGCATTCTTCTTTGTGATCAAAATTAAACGTGTCTAAGTTTTAAGATTCAGAATCACTTCATCTTTTTAATTAAGACATTACACACAAGGAAGCAGGCTTCCCTTGGAAACATGGTGCAGTTTGTTGCTAGCCCAACAGGGTGCCTGAGATCTAAAGAAGTGAAGGAGGTCCTAATTATAGAGCCCAGTGACAAAATATCACTCTGTTCAGGACAAAGCAGGGGGATGAAAAGGTTAGGATGACCTTTTCATCCCTTTCCTACACCAGTCTTAGATAACCTCCAAAAAAGAGACTTGAAGTCTGTATTGCTTCCAAGAAGGACCAAACTGGAGGAAAAGCAGCAACTGTGAATGACCTTTTGTTAAGAGGGAGAAAGGTTATCAAACCAACAGGTGAGAGGTTATTTACTTTTAGGTTTAAAACAAAATGTGTAATTGGTTCAAATGATATTTAGCATCAAATTGTCTCGACAGTTTACTTCAGACACTTTTGATCAGTATTTGATCAAAGCATTAACTCAAGTATTTGACTTCACATTTACAACAAAACATGTCTAGTTAATTGAAGAATTTCTTGCTGTGTGTAGCTAATTTTTCTTTACAAATTGAATCACTTTATGCTGCCTAGTGACATTTCAAACATATATCAACACTAAAGTCCTGCCTGCCTTACGCTTTGATTGAGGGTAAGATGCAACACAGGATCCTGCCCATTTCTGTTGGGGAAGAAGCAGGGAGCATAAGTACAGCTTGGTAAAGAAATAAAAATCAGAAATGTTAAAGAAATCATTTTCTATTCCTTTCACACAGAACTGAAATGTTCCCTCCATGTGCCATCTTTGCTAGAGAATACAACTGTATTTGAATTGACAAAAACTGCATTGACAAAAAAAAACTACATTGTCAAAAATCAGGCCAGAAAGACAATGATTAAGAAGATGTGAAAATGCAGACAAAATGCTTTATTTTTATTACAGAACTTCCAATGTAGTAAATTGTATGACAGCAAGTGACTTCATGTACTATTTAGTTTGTAGAGTTGAAAAAAAAAAAATAAAATTAACATTTCTGTAACTTGTCTTTTGCCTTTCTATTGGTACATGTACAGTTTCAGTGTGTTCATTTCTGTATCTGTTATTATTCTGACACCAGTGCATCATTAATTCATGGCAACATGGTTTTCAAATTGCAGACTGATGACTAGTGTGCAGTTAATAAGAATATATATAAGACATTTTCCTCATTGAAATGATGCCTAAGGTATCATATTCAAGAAAGCAAAGGGTGCTTGTTAATTCAGACTTAAGATAACTGTTCATTAATTGCTGTCTGTGTGAGATACAGCAGAAGCTTTATTGGTTTTCTTGTAGCTTAAATTTTCTAATGAGTGTAATTAGGGAATAGGTTTTACTAAGTTCTTCATTTATTAAATATACCCCTTCCTTAGAAATGCCAGAGAAGCTTGTTACATGGATAATAGTCTTCAAGTAATTAAGTTGATAGGAGCCTATCAGAATTCATTTTCTAGCGAGATAGTATTTACTCTGGACCTGAGGGCTTACTAGTTCATTTTCTGTGTAAGATTTTTGATCTGGGTTCTTATCATTTGGGAACATGTCTGAGCAGTCAGCTAAGAACACCTCTCATCAAAAGACTCACCTCATGTGGAAGCAGAACTGATTGTTATTTGCTGCTTTTTCTATTGCTCAGAAGAAAATACGACACGTGATGTAAAAGATCCACCTCTTCAAGCTTCAACAAACAATGTATGTTGTGAGAAAAACTGATAGCTTAAACTCCCAGTTATTAGTTTACACCTCTGCTTCCTGAATTTTTGCTTCTGAACCCTTTTGCTTCAAGAATTTACCAGTAGCAGTTTGCAGGGGAAAACCTTTTCTGTGTACATATCTTGATAGATGCTGCCCATGGAGAGACTTCATATGCCAAATATTTCTGGATATAAATAATATAAACCCTGTCCCTGTACAATTACACATAAGGAGAAGAAAGGGATCAAAACAAGCTGTGTAGCTAAAGGACTATTTCCCAGCACAAATGCTGAAAGCATCAGGCCCATGTCAGCAGCTGGCAAAAGTGCAACTACAAGAACCAGGAGTGGGAAACAGTCTTTCAGTAAAAGTGCTGAAATCATCCCAAAGAGCTGATATATTAGCAAGATTTTCTGGAACACCCCTCCACCATGGCAAAATGGTGACAAGGGCTTTGCTCTCCTAGCTGGCTACTGGCCAGGGGACCTGTGACCCCACGAAAACCTATCTCAAGTAGAACTCATCCCTGGTAGATGCCTGAGGAAAAAAAACAATCTCCTGCTTATACCTCAGGCTGAAATTATGATCAGAGCAGCATGAGGACCAGGCGAATGGATTAATTGTGCCCAGGTTAGCTCCAAGAGGACCAACAGACCTGACAATACAAAGCCTTTTGGTAAGTGTTTGTAAGGTCCCATTCTCAAGCAAACCTTTTGCACCCATCAGTAACGGACACAGACTCTCCCTTAGTGGAGACTGCAGTACATGCTCACAGACTCTCAGGACTTTAGTGTCATTGTCTCTGCTACTTTGAAAAAAGGCGTTCTACTGTCAAACATGATGACAAGTGATGTCTGCCATACATAACAGAGCCCAGCTGGGGCCAAGAATGCAGTTCCATGTTTGTTTGTGAGACCCTGAGAGGACTCCTATCCTTGCTCCTCTCCAGCATTACAAAGAACCTCCATTACAAGAGATTTCAGTTAATCTTAGATAGGGTTACTCACGGTTTTCTAGTTACCTGACTGAGAATAGAAACTTCACTGCCCCTCCAGCTTCCCTGGAGGCCTAGTACACCTCAGATTTGAAATCTACTTTTGAGAAGCCCGACCATTTGTATATACTTCTTCCATCAGTCATGTTATGCTGCTGAAAAGAAGAATGAACTCTTAATTCTTCTTTAATACTTCCAATGACTTAGGTGAAACTGTGCTTCTGAAAAAAACATAGAACATCCATAAGCCCAACTGTGCATGTAAAGTCTGTGCCCAGTGATCTACATACTCGACTAGAACTGAGTCAACAGAGATGAGTTAAGACAGCATAAGAACAGTCATGTTCTTAAGCTACCACCCAGTCTCTAACAGTGCTCATCTGTGGATACCAAAGCAATAAAGCACAAAGGAAAAACAAGAAAAGGGTGAAAACAAGGATCATAACTATTTCGTATTTCATTTGCTTTGCTTGTCAATGAGCAACTTTTGGAAGGAAAACACTTCAGTGATTTCTTGCTGTGGATGTTCCTATAAATTCTACACGGTCCAAAGCTACTAAAGCTACTAACTGTATGCACTATATTTTTGGACCCTGCACTCATTTTGCTGGGAGATTATGGGATGTGAAGTTTCTTAGATGTGATTGTGCTTTAAGAGGTGAATACTTGGCTTCCAGCTGGTGCAGCGTTTTCATCAAACTGAACTTCTTTCCTCATTTTACATTAACTGTTAAGCAGATGTATCTTTAATGAGACATTCTTTACTCATTTCAAGCTCAGGGCAGCAGCATCTGCCTGTACATGATGATGATTTTACAAGGCTTTTAACATGCCACTTTTGTTTGCATTTTACCCTTTAAGACTGGATATAATACCTAGTTTTATCTGATTAGTGCAGTTTTTTCTTTCTCAACTAGGGCATACAAAACTTAGCCTTTAATAAGATTCAAAACATTTTTCAGGTTGGATTTTCCTTCTGTTGATGTGATTCCTTTTCCAAGTGTTTGCAATAAATGTAGTTTTTTAAAAAATTGCTTTCAAAAACCCCAGTGCGAACTTTAATACATTGTTGCAAATGTCAAAGATATGCTATTGCCATTGAAAAATTACCCTTTGATGAAAAAGTTTGATGTGTTCCCTCTAATTTTCTTTCCTCTACACCTTTGCAAAGGGAAATAAATAAAGAATTGGGATAACCGATTGAAGCATAGTAGATTAAATAATTAGTCATTGTACATGATATGTTTTATCTTAACCTTTTATTCTAATGCTTGTTATGTTAACTATTTTTTTTCTAAGAATAATCTTTGTTAGAGCAATATATGATATAATTTACCGTGTCATAATGTCTTTGCGACTTGAAGGCAATAGTTGCAATGGTCTCAAGACTTCTTTAGCAATCTAGTACATTCTCATTCATAGCTACAATTTAATAAAAAAATCTGGACATTAGACTCAATTTTGAAACTATATTCACCTGAGGCTGTGGAGAAGAAAAAGAGTAGTTGCTATATTACAAAAGAATTTGTCATTACAGATTGCTAAGGACGACTTGAAAGCAACCAGCTCAAACTGTCAGAAATAGAGGTGAGCACACATGAATTATTCCCCAGGCAATTTTAGCTATACCTCTTTTCTGTGAGTCTGAACGATTTCCTATTTATTTAATCTAAAAATTGTCCCTTCCTGCAGTTGTTAAGGTGGAATCTTTTGCTAGCAAAAAGAACTTTGTATTTGTCATTTTGCTTGTTTAACCAAGTACCATTTTGCAACTGGAATTTTCTGTCAGCCAGTATCTCATTAGCACATACACAACAAGTACAGTAGTATAATAGATCAAAAATATAAAGACTTTAATTGGTATTTTACTTCTGTCTTTAGCAACTTTCTTGGGACCTACTGTCCAGTAAGATGGTATTATATTCTCATCAAGGGGTATGATACACTAAGCCCTGCATTGCTATTAAAATTGTCAGGCTAAATCAAGACACTTAATGTTCAGCTGAAGCAAAATAGCAGAACAATAAGTAGCCTAGCTGTAAGATGTACTGACAAAAGTGCAACCTAGCATATTAACTGGCAAAGGCAATTATTTTAAACGCCTCACATAGACAGTGTTTTTCAGAAATCAAGACAACAGCCTGAATTTGGTTAGTTCCTTCATTTTCTTTGTCCAGATATATTACTACTTTAATGTTGATTGCTGATAGTGGGTTTTTCCACTTAACTACATCAAGAAATAATCAAGAGTTAATTAAACTGTTGGTTTATTCATGGACCACTGCTATTTGAAGTTCTAGAGGAATGAAGCTTTCAAGTCATCACAGAGTAAGATGAAATTTCCTTGACTCCTGGAGACCTCTTGACTAGTTGCTTTTACCAGAAGGCACAAGACAAAGTTCACCTTGAATAATATAGCTCCATATCTTGGCATTCGATGCACCCACTGTCATAGTTGAGTGAGAAAACTCCTCTGACCTGTCATTCTGTTATTTGCTCAGATAACAAGCAGCCAAAGCCATTTTCTTCCAAACTCCTGTTTCTCCAGAAACCAGCTAATGTAAATGATATGTGCTCTGCTTGTCAGGCTACCCCAGGTAATTTAACACCAGGCACGCTTAAGGCTGCGTTTATTCTAGGAAACAAGGGACTGAGTTCTTGATCACAACTTGGAAACATTACAAAAGTGCCTCAAAGTGTTTTTTCACTTAAGGGAAACCTAAATATATAGCCAACATTAATCACTAGCTCCAGATATCGTTTCCATTTGAGCCATCCCTCAGACATGGAAACGAATGACCAACTCAACTGCAGTCTGTCTTCAGAGGGCTACTTTTAGAATGGGACTCCAGCTCCAGCTTTATAGCTCCCATTTGTCTGGGGGCATAGTTTTTCATTGCTATGGAAGCAAACAGATTTTCAAACACTACAACATTGTGACACTACAACACTGCAGTTATAATTAACAATTTGCAAAGCTGCATGGTACATTTCTTACTGTAGAGCAGATCCAGTTCTTTTCTCTGCTAATTTTCACAGAAACCAAACAATATAGTGTAATGATGAATACATAACACAAAATTTTAAAGATTATTTTATCATAGATCTCATCTTAATTTTGCATTTCCTTTTCTGGCCTTGTCTCCTCTCTGTTTCTCTTTAAATTCCACTTATTAACAGTGTGTTCTTACGGCCTTAGTAATTTTTCTCATTTACTTATAAATTACAGTTGTCTGAAACCTAATAACTTATCTCTCTGAGACCTTGCTACCTTAATCTATTTCTTATCCACCTGAAAAAAAGGAGAAAGGCTCAGAGCTCAGGGAAGTTGCTGTTCAATTAGCCCATGCCTGAGATAACAGAGGCCAAAGGTAGTGTGCTTACCTTGTTTTGCGGCGGCTTCCTTCATATCCGCAGCTTAAACTGACCTACCTTGAACTGTTCTCAGCTCCAATCTGGTTATAAATCAGTGCAATCATATCTAAGAGTTTTTGATTGAAAACTTCCCCTTTTGGTGGGCAATTGAATTATGTTAAACCTCCCTGAAATCTGTTAAGATCTTTTAACTAGTAATAGTGAGTTAATTTTTTACAGTAAGTAATGATTTAGTAATGGTGTGCTTGGGATTGCTTCTCTCTTCTTTCAGTTGATTATATCTATTATAGCTTTCTGGTTTTTGGGTGCCCTGTGATTTTAGTATGTTGAAAATCTTGATCCTTTTGTAACATTTAGCAACAGGTAGATCAGTTAAATTTTTAAGCTAGAAGCAAAAGCTTATTTATTATATCTGACTGAAAAAATATCAGCTTTTAGGCCACATTATATAAATAGCAAAATTTTTTTTAAGTCATTTGAATTATTTATAAAGCCTTTCAGCATTATTTAATATAATTAAAGAACTTAAACTGAAATAGAAGCTGGGCCCAGTTTATAGAAGGCATTAGCTTGCATGTGGGTTTTACTGTTTCAAAGCTTCAAATAGATTTTCTCTTCCTTTTTGGACAGGCTATCAGACACTACTTTCACTGCCTCATTTCCTTTCATTCCTGAGCTAGGAAAGGGTGTATTTATTCACACATGAGTTTTTTTCAGACATTCAGTTCACCAGGTTTATTTGCCAGTCTTAAACAATAGGTATAATAAGATAGGTATAGTAACAGATGGTGTACATATGACAGATCAGCTATGAGCAGCTGATTTTCACTGTGTCCAGTTTCATTAAGTATTGACGTGTACGCAGTTGCCATACATTAATTAATAACATATATGAATGAACTTTGAACTTCATGACTTTTAATCTATCAGCTCATCACAAAAGTCTTGTTGTAGAAATGCGTGGAAATGAGCGGAATGTAGTAATGAGTGGAAAATAGCCATAAAGGAATCCTGACAGCTAGGGTAGAATATATTCTACCTTTATTCCATGTTGTCCATACAGCCAAAAAGAAATTTCAGTACCGGTACATATTATATTAGGCCTTTATGCTATTTGGTTGGTACACCCCTTGACAACTTTCATGTACTAGGGGCACTACTGCTTTCCAAGATGAGTGACCTCTGTAAGTGCAAAACAGTATCATAGAATCATAGAATGGTTTCAGTTGGAAGGGACGTAAAAACCCAGCTAGTTCCAACCCCCCCGTCATAGGCATGAACACCTCTCACTAGACCAGGTTGCTCAAAGTCTCATCCAGTCGTATCTTTTATATCTGGCATGTTACACTGTCAGCATTTAAAGTAATGAAAGCTAGGTGTCTTGTACAAGTATAGCTGCTTCAGAAAGCGTAGTGTTCCTAAGGCAGATAGGTATGGTCTGTTGCTAAGCAGTGGCTGATTCTAAACATCATACATAGACTTACATGCTACAAACTACTTTTTTTTTTCAAATAAAATCTCGAATCATAGAATCATAGAATGGTAGGGGTTGCAAGGAACCTCTGGAGATCATTGAGTCCAACCCCCCTGCCAGAGCGGGATCACCCAGGGCAGGCCAAACAGGAACAGATCCAGGCAGGTCTTGAAAATTTCTAGAGAAGGAGACTCCACAACCTCTCTGTGCAGCCTGTTCCAGTGCTCCATCACCCTCACAGTAAAGAAGCTTTTCCTCATGTTGAGGTGAACTTCCTGTGTTCCAGTCTGTGACCACTGCCCCTCATCCTATCACAGGGCACCACTGAAGAGAGACTGGCCCCTTCTACTTTACACCCACCCTTCAAATATTTGGAAACATTAATAAGATCCCCTCTGAGTCTTTTCCAGGCTAAACAGCCCCAGGGATCCCAGCCTTTCTTTATAAGAGAGATGTTCCAGTCCCTTCATCATCCTCATAGCCTCCATTGAACTCTTTCTAATATTTCCCTGTCCCTCTTGAACTGGGGAGACCAGAACTGGACACAGTACTCCATATGTGGTCTCATTAGGGCAGAGTAGAGGGGGACCAGAGCCTCCCTTGAACTGCTGGCCACATTCTTCTTAATGCACCCCAGGATACCATTGGCCCTCATGTCCACAAAGGCACATTGCTGTCCCATGGATAACTTATTGTCCACCAGGACACCAAGGTCCTTCTCCGTGGAGCTGCTTTCCAGCTGGTCAACCCCTAATCTGTATTGGTGCATGGGTTATTGCTCCCTAGGAGTAGGACTCTACACTTGCCCTTGTTGAACTTCATTAGGCTTACCTTTACCCAGCTCTCCAGTCTGTCCAGTCTTGATGGACGGCAGCACAGCCTTCCAGTGTATCGACCACTCCTCCCAGTTTAGTATCATCAGCAAACTTGCTGAGGGTACACTCCATCCCTTCATTCAGGTCATTGATGAAGATGATGAATAAGATGCTACATGGAAGATCAGTAATGGGTGATAGTCTGAGGATTGTACCAAGCTATGAAGTTTCCTGGTGGCATCCTTAACCTGGGCTCCAGGGATACAGCATACTTCCCTGTGGGGAGGATCCACCCAGCATATGGAACCCTCTGTTCCTCTCAGAAGGGAGTGACCTATAACTATAACCCTTCTTTTCATCCTTATAGATGTGGCTATGATATGAGCAGTAGGCCTTTCTGACTGTGCATATACCTTTGGTGTAGGTTGTCCATTGTCCACATCCTCATCTGGCTGGTCTTTCTCAATCAGATCCTCATATCTGTTCTTTAGTGGCACTTGGGGGCACGAAGTGGGGCAAGGAAGGAGTTCATCTGCTGCTTCAACCATGAACTTGCCTCCATTCACTCCCCTCATCTAGGCTACTGCCTAGATTGACAGAGTTTTTAGATTGCCTAGTTTGACAGAGACGGGACACGGGGTCCCTCTGACGGTAGATGGCCGGCTGAACATGAGCCAGCAGTGTACTCAGGTGGCCAAGAAGGCCAACAGCGTCCTGGCCTGTATCAGAAATAGTGTGGCCAGCAGAAGAAGGGCAGTGATCATGCCCCTGTACTCAGCACCAGTAAGGCTGCAGCTCAAGTACTGTGTCCATTTTTAGGCACCACAATATAAGAATTGAGGTGCTTGAGAGAGTCCAGAGAAGGTCAACGAAGCTGGTAAAAGGTCTGGAGAGAATGTCTTCTGAGGAGCAGCTGAAGAACCTGGGGCTGTTTAGTCTGAAGGAGACCTTATTGCTCTCTACAGCTAGGAGTGTTGTAGTGAGGTAAGTGTTGGTCTCTTTTCCCGGGTGACTAGTGAGGACAAGAGGAAATGGGCTTAAGTTGCTCCAGGATAGGTTTAGATTGGATATTAGGAAAAATATTTTTTATTGAGAGAATGGTGAGGCATCGGAACAGGCTGTCAAGGGAAGTGGTGGAGTCGCCATCCCTGAACGTGTTCAAAAAACATCTAGATGTGGCACTTCTGGACATGGTATAGGGGTCCTGATAATATTTAGTAGACGGTTGAAACTGATGATCTTGACGATTGTTTCCAACCTTAATGATTCTGTGATTCTGATCCTGGGTACTCTGATGGGTGCTCCCGTTTCTGTTCAAAGGAGAGCAGAGCCTGGCTCCACCACTCTGATGCTCCCTGATGCTCCTCAGCCTTTCAACTTCCTTTTGCAACTCTGCCACCCGGCAGAGGAGATCAGCCACCGGTTCGCAGCTCTTCTCGCCACTGCCGCTCGCTTTCCGTGCAAGCCCGTGACCGGGCCGGCTGCGCGTTTCCCTGGGCGCTCCGTCGGAGTCCCAAGCCCACGTCAGCAAGCGCCGAGCGCCTGAGCCCGGCCGAGCTCTTCCCGAGAGGGTAGCGACCACCGACAGGGCTCCCCTGTCGCGCGGGCAGAGCCGTTGCTCTTCCCCGCGCACGCTCCCGCGCGTCCAGCTGCCAGCTCTCGCCGTGACAGCCGCTGCCTCGCGGTCTGAGCGCCGCTTCTGCGGTCGCCGCGTTTCAGTCTCCCGCGGTTGTCCCGGCAACGCCCCCAGCCCCGTCAGCCTCGCGTCCTCGCAGGCGGAAGCTGCCGGCTCCCGCCGGGTGTTTCTGCGCCTCCTCGGGCTGCCCCGGCTCCTGGAACCCCCTGCCCGCCTCAGGCCAGCGCACAGACACAGAGCTCACCTCGGCCGCTGCCTCGCGGTCTGGGGATAACTAGCAGGTAAAACGTTTGCTCACATGTTTGTGTTGAAGAGGAGGAGGAGGGAAAGTGCAGGGAGTCAATATTATAAAGAAGCAAACTGAACAATTAGAAGCAACAGTAGGATTGTTGGTTGTTGGGGTTTATATATATATATCTCCTTGCCTATAGCACCTCCCTGATGCTAAAGCACCTTTATGATCCCTCATTATAGGCCAAAGTTAGCATAATACAATAAGGCTTTTCTGAAACTTTACTGCTCTCTAAAGGGTCACCTTCTTAAAGTCATTCCATGACTCTCTCAAGCGTGAAAACTACAGAACATAAAGGCTATAATATGAAGGTAATACTGTAGAAGGAGAAGTACAGAATGGTCTTTTAAAGTAGTTTGGTTACACTAGAATCACTGAACTAAAGAAAGGCTTTTATTCACAAATGGGCTGATAGGAAGATTCTCAACTAAAATTTTGCTATTCTGTTCTCTGAGAGGAATTTTCTATTGCTTATTCTCTAGGAGTTTGAATATCAGTATTTCATTAACTAGCTTTTGTAAGCAGGCACTGCCTTCTGATGTTAATATAATTAGGTTTGGGGGGGAAGCACAAATATGAAATTCAAATGGACTTTTTAATCCTCACTTACTAAACACTCCTAAATGATGTAATGCACTTAATATGAAAAAGATAAGACATTTTTAAAAAGAACTACCTATTTGTATTGAAATCAACCTATAATTTCTACTTTCCTGAAGGAATGCATGACTATGGAGAACACAATGAAAATTAATGCAATAGCAATCTAGTAATGCATTCAGAAGGAAAGATAAAAGCAGAATAAGCCCTTGAAACTCTAGTTCTCCAGAGATGAAAGCTGTTTCTTCAAAGTGGGAGTAATACGGCAACAAACCCCAAAGCTTTTTGTCTTCAGATTGTTAAAGAATCACATATTTACCGATAGATGTTGGCAATAAAATAAGTACTTACATATGCATAGTGATGAGAATTCAAGTTGGAAAAGAGAAATTAATAGAGAAAAGATTTGGCAAGTTGAATCAATCTGAAGGGACATCCACTTGAGTAAAGCTGGGTAAACAGTTTTTACTTAGAAATTGAGCCAAAAGTTAAAGGCAAGTGGAAAGGAATCAGAATAAGATCACATCTGTGTGAGCAGATGACAAATATTTACTTATTGAAAAGTAAAGGAGAACTGACATAACAATGAAACCAATAGACATGGTCAGTGTGTTCACCTAAAGGTTCTTTGGGATGGAGTTAGGAAAGCAACACAAGATCCTGAATAGGAACACAGGTTGTCTGATGTTTTAGATTTTTATTAAGATGAATGCATTGGGTGGCCTCGTGGAATGCTAATGGAGAAGTTCAGAAAAAAAAGTTGTTAAACTCAAGTTCTAATTCTTCATAAAGCTCATGTAATCTCCAAACTGCATATTCAAAAATTCAGCCCCTGTAATCTTATGACAATTTATGTGCATTGATAAGGATCTTGACTGGTGATTGCAATTAAAGGAGAAACAGAGTGCCAGAAACAGGATTTTCCTTTTTTACCACATTCTTAAATTGATTCCAGTGCCTCTATTTGGCATTTGCCCTCCAAATCAAAACATGCAGGAATGCAGAAGTGAAGGTTCAACACCTTATTTTCAAATAGTACAAAAAGCTTACCTGATGTCCTCAGATGACTCAAAATTGCAATGGAAAAGTAATGGCCTCCATTTCCTTCTGTGGACTGCTGAGCCAAGTAACTAACTAACTGTGAGCCTGTGAAAAAGTCTGTGATACTGTTTTCAGAGAACAAGTAGCAAAGAATTTGATTTCATAGTTGATGCAGTGAAGGCAAAAGATTCTTAGCAGAATCTATTAAATTTTCCTAACTGGGACAAAGTATTCTTGTTTCCAGTGTCTAAGCAACAGATTATGATAAATGTGTCTGAAAAGCATTATGGAAGGTGAAGGAAAAAACTCTTCACTTAATTCAAGTGACTATGTTTATGGAATAATGAAAAACACAAGTTAAAGTAGCAGTCAAAGTTGTGTATCAGGTTCCTGATTTGCAAGCAATTATAACTGGAGACAGAAGGCACTTCTTCCACTCCCATCCTGGAAATCTTAGTTAAACCTGTTTATTTCTGCCATCACAAAACTAAGTGACCATTGTTTAGAACTATGCAATTTTAAGTTGTTCTTGATGGAAAATGAGTATTAAATTTTACCTTAAAAAAAAATATTACAAAAGTCAGGAACAAAATATAGGGAAAATTTAATATAGAAATGAGGTTAATTCAGTGATTCAGGAGCATAGACTTTTTTAAAAAAACAAACTATTTAAATATAAATTAAGGGGTTTCATGCAATTTTTTTTTGCGAGTGGGAAAGGAAGAAAATCCTAGTGCACTAGGTATGTCAAATCTGTCAGCACAAGTGAGATCACGCAAATCCTTCTCCAGTGGTGATATAAATGTGTTACTTCAGGGGCTGTACTAATATATAATAAATAAATAAATAAATCAGTAGAAATTCCAGGATAAAATTACTCTAATGTGACATTCCAAATTAAAACTTACTTTTTAATGGAAAAGTACTACTTGTACTCCTTGTGAGTGAGCATGAGAGAAGGAGGTTTCATCCTTTCCCTAGCAAGGGTCTGATTGCCAAACTATTTACAGTTTGGTAGAAAGGATAGGCATATATTCTGTCATTTTGACACTTAAACTGTCTTTTCATATAGCCTGAAGTTATGGATATAGCCTTAGAAAGCAAAGTATGCTTTAATCTCCTCACTCCTTTTCTCTTACTTTCCACTATGGGGAGGGCTCAGAAAAAAATGGCCAAATAAGTTGTTTATTTAATGGAACTAACACACTTCTAATTTGAGCAACAGAGCTGACTCATGGTTCACATAACTGATTAGCTCTATTTCTCTCTTTGTTATTTACAACTCAGGAAAAAGAAGCCCACATGATGTTATTTCAAATGATGCTGATACTGAAGATCAGAAAGCTGATCACTGGATCAGTGGGGCCCCAGCAGTGGAAAATTAGCTGGAAAATTAAACAAAGAGATTATAGCTGTCACTGCAACAGACTCATAAAAGTATTCTTATTAAATGTCTCCACAGGACTCAGGAACTACTAGATTAGCTAACTCAAACCCTGTGAATTCTGAATTGTTTCTCCCACTCCGGCAAAAAGCAAAGATCCTACATATTTACTTACCTGTCTACTCCCAATTGTGTGTCAATTACAAAATAAAATTTGAGCATGGAAATGTTACTCTAAGGCTTGCTCAGCCTCAGGCAAGCTATTTGATGAGCCATTGCACACGTAGCTACAGTGTATTAAAAGACAGGGGAAGCATGTGAAGATGGAGGAAAGAGTTTTGGATGTGAAAGATTTCTTTTGGGAAGGTAATAGGCCAATAGTCAGGGAAAGACTGCATCTGGCTGGTGAGATACTCTCCTGAGCTACTGCATGCGTGGGAAAAAACATATCAGGCATTGGGTAAGTTTCTGCTTTTAAAATCTTTCATGGTTTTCACTGTTGGTGACATTTTTAATGAGAATCTCTTGTATTGTGTCAGGAGAAGAAAAGAGAAGAGCTCTCATGCTGTTCAGGGCGAGCTATAAATGAATCAGTGCTACAAATAAAGCTATATAGCTTAAAGGTTTTGGTACAGATTCTGTGTACATCATACAGGAGGTAGCAGGTGGGAAGGGACTCTTGACTATACACAGGCTCCTGACAGTACTGAACAAGCAATGGCAAGGCTGCTATTAGTTGTACTGCACTGCAGCACATAGCCGGCCTTGCTTCTGGCTTCTGGGACTGAAGCAGTGCGGGTACTGTCGGTAGAACAACTGCATATGCAGAATAACCACTACAGAGAAGAACAAGCATCCCTATGTGCTGTTATATGTTGTTTTCCAACTTAGGCTAACCTTTACAGATCTCTAGTATTTTAATGACTGGCATTCAGAGTATTAGTAAAGGTCCTATTGCAATCTTTTAAATGTTAGGAGTAAAAAAAGAGGAAAAGTTTAAATGTGACCTTAAAAAGAGAACATCCTGCCAACATGCCAGAGGTCAGTGACCTGTGTGAATGACTACTTTCCAGTTTCTCCACAGAAAAGTAGTTTGGTATGCACATCACAGAGTCCTGGTGGGTAGCTGGGTGTCATGCTCTTGGTTACAGAGGTTATCAGTCTGTTACTTGCACCCAATGGGTATTATTAGCAGCACTTTACCATTAAAACCACATGTTACCAAAATGATCCAAGTACAGTGGAGGTACAGAGGTGTCTAAATCAATCTGTACAGTTATGCTGCAATGTGCTGTGGACCATGACACAAGGACTGCCAGGAATGCGTAAGGTAGCCAACATCAAATTAGCTGACTACTCCTCCAAAGACCATTGCACACAGTGAAATGGAGTGCTAAATAAAACAGTTGAGATATAGACTTGTCATGCATGCAAAGCATGTGGTCACAGTGACCAAAAGTCAGTCAGGTGTGCCTAAATCCCAGGACTCTGCTCAGAAATCCTGGACGCTGTTCTGACACAGGGATTAGCAAACAAAAGGCATCAGAGAAGTCAAAAGTTCAAAAGTGTGTTTCCACATAGCTCTATATTGTGCTTGTCTGTATGTTTAATTTGTTTCCTTGCATTACTGCAGCTTTTTTTTTCTAAAGAAATTATAAATTAATAGTGAAGGTCACAGAAACTATTTTGATCTAAGATACCCTTTGATTCACTTGTATTCTACAAAGGTTGCTAGCTCCTTTGTTCTGCTTATTCTAACATGGATGAAAACAGTCATATTTTCTTTTTATTCTGACCAGGCCAGATTGTCACAGCATTGTTAAAGAGAGAAATACATTAAACAAGAAGATATATTTGGTTACATCACCACTGTAACAAAACAAAACAAATTATAGCAATATTGTTCATTTTAAAAAGAGTTCATCATTAAAAAGCATATGCAGGACGTGGCCTTTCCCACATGCATGGTGTTGCATGTAGATTTAATTTCTTTCCTTAAACACTCGGTAACATTTTATTTATGGTTTTCTTAGAACTCCACTATTAAGACAATTAAAACACCCGAATGAAGAACAGTGGCATGACATACTGGCTGCTTTTCTCCAAGTTGCTCTGCCTCTTTTTTTCTTTACCCCACTGGCCAGTGTTGCAGATTGAGGAGACTAGAAGAAGGGACAGACTGAAGGTAACAAAAATTCTAACGAGCAGTAGACATTGGTATGGATAAACAGAAATTGATTTTAAGGAGAATTTCATTAAAAAATTTAAGTTTAGTCAAGCCTGGTTATAGTCCTGTAAAAACATAAAAAGTATTGCTGTCAACTCTTAACTCTGTGTCTACTCACTTGGAAATATTTACATTCTATATTTCACAGACTGAAACCTCTTTTTCAATTCTTTATATGTACTTTATTTGCTTGCTTCCAGTACTTAAACATTTTTATTGGTACATTTGATAGTTACAAATTTTTTAATGAAAGCTATCAAAATGTCTGTTATAAGCATCCTCATTTTATCAGATGAGCGCAGTTTGAGGGCAGTTCATACTTCCACAGACTTTTGAAGGTGATCAGGATCAACAGGAAAATCTGTGTTAGTTTCTTTTGCTCTTCTGTATGAACATATTTTACTGTAGGATGTTTCTGGCAGTTAGTGCTATCTGTACTACTAGCATAAGCAAACTTGAACTTGCCCATGGCTTTCTTATATGAAGGCTATTCAGGCCAGTCTAGTCAGCTTGGTTTCTATAACAAGATAGATTTAATGCTTCATTATTTAACAAAAAGTTACATATTTATCTTTATGGAGCAACATGGACATAAAGTGGAAGAAGATGGACCTTAAACATGTCCAATACTCAGATCACTGTCAATTGCCAAAGTGAGTTTTACAAAAGCCCAGAGAGGCTATGAACCATCATGAAAGGCTGCCTAGGCTAGAGGTACAAGTGGCCAAGCATCCATGACTGCACTGCAAAATCAGGGCTTTCTGAGTTTTACTTATATTAGCTATCCCAAATATCTTAAATAAGTGTTTCATTTTGTATGACCCGCAGTGCTTTCTATGAAAAGTACAGATTATAGGCCTAGTTTAAGCTTTTAAGCTTTTAATTGCCAATAAACAACTCTTGGGTCATTTGACTTTTTGCCATATTAGCAGACTTTGGTTTACTTTGAAGTTTCACTTGAGCTTACCACTGAGTCACAGCTGCTGTCAGCAGGGTCATTTTTGATATAGTGTCTCCATAGAAATAACTTACGGGGTTGACAAGCAAGACTTCTAAAGAGCTGCACCAAGATAATGATGCAAAAGGGTTATAGTGCCACTGAGGTCTAAAGACCTGCACAGGTTGAGGAGGTGACTTCGCATCGACAGGTGGTAGGTTGGTAATCTTCAGATTTATTGCAGGAGGCTACCAGAGATGCCAGGTGACATTACTGAAATTCAGGCACAGTCAAAAGTTTTGTGTATATTTTATATTGCAAAGAAATAGCCATGGAAAAATACCAGTGTCCATCAGTCCAGCAAGCAGGGAAAAGGTCAGAAAATGATTAATTTTCTCACCAGACCCAAGGGCGAGCCTTAGGTGATTATTTTACTCACAATAACAGAAGGACAGTATTTTCTAATCTGTGTAATCAAGAATCTAATCCTTTCTCTTTGCTAGTATAAAATGTGAGGTTTTTCACTGTAAGCTCGTGTAAATGCATAAAACAGACTAAAATGAAACTGACAGGCAGAAAGCATTCTCTGTTTTCCCAACACTACAGCATACAAACCCTCAAGGACTGGCAACTCAAACCAAATTAGAGGCGCTCAAATGTTGGTCTGTCTCTCCACAAAGGGACAAGAATCATTTTGAAATAAAAGTTCATGAATAATTCTGGTGTCCAGCTTAACTACCTACTCATCACTGGGTCAAAATCTCAAAAAGTAGGCACTACTGTTTCTTCAGAAGAAATATACCCTTCTCTTTTACTAACTTTTAAAATACTGTTATAATATTAATTGTTAAAATACTGTCTTTTAAATTTTGGAGCTCATTTAGGTGCCACCTAAAGGACTGTCCATTGGTGTTCATGAACATGCTTGCTGTGTAACCAGAAGCACAGCTAAAAACATTGTTTCTCCTTTTCTTAGGTATTGAGACCACATTTTTGCACCTGATCTGATGGAGCCCAGTGCTCCAAACACATTCATGAAATCTGTATTTTGGGATTCAGATTCCACCTTTCAGATCTTTTTGAACTGTAATGTGACCCCTTATCTTTTTATTTAGTTGGTTCCTCACTGAAATCTTGGTATTCCCACTGAATGAGTAGGACTGAAAGGGTCACTGAGATCTGTTAGCATAGTTGTAGACAGACTTTTATTCCAAAATGTGGGACCAGAGGAGCAGATACGTTGAGAAGGGACATGCACCATATTCATGGATGACTTGTTTGGTAGCTCCATCTTACAGAGTCAGTACTGCCACTCAGCTCTATGCTAATAAGCCCTCCTAGTCCAAGTGGGTTTTTGCTAGGGTTAGTGCATCGGGTTTAGTAACATCTGCCCAAACAACAGAAGCTTGAAACTGGTGAGACAGAGAGGAAGGATTTTCTAAGCTGTTAGCCTTTTGAACCACATATTTATTTCCTCTGTAGAGTTTGACCCAAGATACACCGCTAGATTGTGCTGGGGTGGGTGAAGATGAAGAGGGACAGGGTTTAGAGTCCTCAATTCATTGTTTTGTTTTTTCTTTTAATGAAGGAGTGACTTGATGCTTAAGGAAATAAAAATATTAGTCAGGAATGACCGCTATTTATGATTTTAGGGAGCTGAGGTGCTAATTTATGCTACTGTCATTTCCTATAAATTTGCTTTCCATTCATAAAAATGTCTATGAAAGTCCTTCTTGTGTATCCTTCCTACACGAAATTATGGAGATTGACTGTCATCTTCCTAAAATCCAGTTTCCCATTGGCACTACCATCCCCAGGTAGCTGCTACTCATACACCTGCCAACAAGGTTTGTTTTGGGACCTCAGCCTCTGTTTCTCTCCATCATCCCCTGTGGCCATGCACCATAAAGGGATTTCTGAAGAGGCACAGGGAGCAGCTCACCTTCCCAGGTCCCCAAAACTCTTCCTTGTCTTTACCACAAGATTGAAAGGACTGGTCACAAATTTGAATATTTATGCCAGGAAGTCTCCAGTCTGCTGTGGCAAAATGCAAAGATATCCCTCCTCCTCCCTGCTCTGAATAGGCAGAACACAAGTAAAGAGCAGGGGGCTGCTCCTGACAGATCTACTCCCCTGCCTTTCACCAGCCTGCTTCACAGGAGCTATGAAGTTGATCCTTGGCGTAGTTTCATAGAGTGGGGTTGGGAAATAACATGGATGCATTCCTAACATGGAGATGGTAAGTAACATCTGTTTTGCTGACTTCATCAGTTTGTATTATATATTTACAGTAAAAGTCCTAAAGAATATCTGAGAAGCTACTTGCCTTTCTGGCAAGTTGTATTTCTGCAATAAGCATAGACAGATCTTTCTTCATCATGCTCTTGTGTAGCAAGGTCATGTCTGAGGCCATCAGCAAACATCCTGCAGTCTTAATCCATAAGAGTTTGCCATGGGAGACTTTGAAACAAAGTCCTATGCCTTTAAAAAGGGCTGTAACTTCTGTATCATCTTAAGTCATGCTCATTTCATCTCAGAAGTCCTAAGTTTGCTTAGTCCTTCTTGGGATTTCTTACTAGGTTTTGCAGTATTTGTCCAGCCTACATGTTTCAAGCTGAGTTTTGTTCTGAGACTGCAGTATTACCTGCCATAAGAATGCTGGAGTTGCAGGACTGCTTCTACTGAACGTGAGCAGAAGTGCTATAGTATTGCATGAGACACTTTTACCACTTTCATAGTTTTGCAAAAAGCAGATGTTCTTCTCCTTATGGTTTTCAGATACAGAAAGAAAATAACAACAGCAATATTTCTTTTGCCTGGGACAAATGCTAGGCAGTGACATCAGCTTACTCTTCAGCAGAGTCAGATAGCTGCACCCTTGGAAATCCATACAGAATCTCTTTACCATTACATTTCAAGTAGTAAATTTTTTTTTTTTTTTTTTTTTTAAATAGTGGGTTTCTAATGGGAAACAGCATGTGGCATTGTTAAGCTTGATTGGGCAAATTTAATTGGCT